>JAGTTL010000424.1:0-32500 GCA_036851935.1 Coregonus suidteri | reverse complement strand
CTGTTTCTCCCTTGAAAGTTTATCACTTTTTCACTTTTAATGTACTTAACAAATGTAAGCAGAGAGTGTGTGGTAATTCTACTCTGAAAGGATGTGACAATTGTCTGTGGTCATGTTTATTCTTATCCCCCACAACGCAGAAAATATACAGCTAACGTCTTGCAACCAGAATAACATTCTCTATGTGTTGCAGATTACAGCACCGACCCTTTTCCCTCCTTATCTACAATAAACTAAGTCCATACAGTGGATTTGCCCTTTTCGTCCACGTACTCTTTCTCATTGCGTTTATTTTTCACATCGAAAAAAAAGACACTCATTATATGTTCACATTTTCTACCGCCTCCTTGTCCTCCTCGCACACAACAAGTGTTTTACCACGGCCCGTTGTTGAGGGCGGAGTCATAGCTTGTCAAGAGACGCTCTTCCGCACTTTCATTCATTTCTGAACTTCTCTGAGAGTGGAAGGCAGGATACGCATAGAGCGAGCAAGTTGAATGCAAGTTGCCTTATGCGTATTTCAGAGACCCAAAGGCATTCCAGACTAATTAAAGCTGCTGTTTTATTCAGTTAGAGGTCTCTCTTCAGACTAGCAACATTCGAGCAAAGTGAGTTTACAATTTCATTTGATCAATTTCATCGATCGTTCCAAATCAATGTCCTTCATTCTCATAGAAATGTGATCTAGTTATTCTGTTACTGTGTCCCTTCAACAGTGAAAATTATTTTGCCCTTTCACATGTTGAATTGTCATGTTGAATTCGTTATTATCGTGCAGTTTATATATTTTACTGATGTTACCGATAATGTACAGGGCAGGCCGGGGCCTTCTCCAGAGTTCCATAGCATTCGAGGCTCAGTTCCTGAAGACCAGGGACTGAGGGGGCTGTGGATCGATAACAAAAGGGCCTTTTCTAAAATAATTTCCTGCAATTCATTACATCATTTTATTGTGACTGGAGAGGGTTACAATAATATTTTTTTATACTACACAAATGATCAAAATTACAAGCTGATATTTGCATACTGAGATCAATAAAAGGAACAAACCCATGTTTTAAATGCAACCAATGGCATAGGCCAATGAAAAGAGCGCGGATACACAGATTTAGGCCTAGAATATGAGGAGGAAATTATAGTCCACCCAACTTTCCATTGCACTCACTTATTCAAACAGATTTTTCCCGAAGTTGAATTTGAAATATCGTGAAATACCTTCTAGCTGCCGCCTTCTGTTCATTAGACAGCCACAAAGTCAACAATCAGCTGTTTTATATTTGCCGCGCTGACTGCCCAATTGCTGGATTTCCGACTGTAGACTATGAGCTCATAATGTGACAAAACACAATCTACAGCAATTTTATCAAATAAGCTATCGATCCTCTGTGGCTAAATTATGCTGGTGTTAGTATTTTCAATGATTTCATTTATCTATAAAGAACAGGAGTAAATGATGTAATTTGGCAAATGTATTTCAATTTATCTGCAGCACTTCCAGCAACCCCTTCCCTCAGCGCTGTTTTCTTCCATGCACTGTGCTCTTTCCATTGCCAAATAAATTAATAAACAATTATTATTATTAATTCAATCGATTGGGGTCAGTAACCCCAATATGGGTTATAGTGTAGATAGGTCGACTGGTACAATAATATTTACAATAACTATCAAGCAAGTAGACTAGCCTACTATCAGCAAGTAGACTAGCCTACTATCAGCAAGTAGACTAGCCTACAATTACGAGAATAAATTCAGTAAATCAATGCAGCCAATGGAGGTTTCAGCTATATTGTTATTGGAAAAACAATGTAGGCCTTATGAACTTTTTAAACAAAACACAAAAAAGTCAAAATGACTTGAATAGCCTTGGGAAAGGTGTTAGAAATGTTTTGTGTTAGCATCAGGTAGGCTATGTGACTGAAAATACATCAGAAAGATATTGGAAAGTTCAGGAAAACATCAGGGAAGCTCATCAGGTGGGCTATAGGCCTAATGTGTGTGTGTGTGTGTGTGTGTGTGTGTGTGGTTTGTTAGAGAAGATCTGCATTGCTTTCAATGGCTAGACTGATGATCATGAGCCCTCACCTCAACTTAGCTAAACATTTCCCAGCCTAATTGTAACCAAATATCCAAACGGAGATTCAGTGAAAACAAAAACTGACATTGATTGATTGTCTCAAGATGAGTTCCTATCTTGTCTCAAAGTAGCGCAATGACGCGTGTCCCAATCAAAACGGTGCTGGAATGATCAGTTGACCACACATGGCAATTGCTTTAACATGTATTATAACCAGTGGTATAGTTTACCATTTGTTTTAGGTATCCTGCTGGAAGCACCATTTTTATTAAGCTATAAAAGGGACTCATACGTGACAAAGTGAGCTCTAACGGCAGTTGCCATGAAAACATAAGGTAGGCCTTCTGGGCAGAAGCAGTAGGCCTACAATGGCTGGCATATGCGTTGTTACAATAGCCTAAGTATATAACATGATTGACACGAACGTAATAATCATCATGAAACGGCCTTGGAAGTGTCATAAGTGTTAAGCCAACATACAGTAATTCATCTATTTTTACATTAAAACCAGTTTAATTGCGTTGATATGGTCGTAATTGATCATAGTCCAGACTCATCATAGTTGCTAAATACCAGGGCAGTTGCACCAGGGGAAATTTAAAACCAAACAGATTTGTTTGGCAAGTCTCTGTTTCCAACATTTATTGATTAAAATCATTTATATTATGAAAATGTATCCCCATTCCCCAATCAAATACCTCAATTGATACCTAAAAAATAACAGACAAACTACAGGTTTTTACTCAATCATGGCAACCCTCAGAAAAAATCCCACATTTGCACCAGTATCCCAAAGTATTAAGCATAGGGAATAAAACAGTATAGCATCTAATAAAAACATAAAATCCTCGCTCTGAAAGGCATACATAACATATAAGTATTGTTACGGTGACAACCTTGATGCATAATATAAACAGTATTGGGTGGGTAAACATGTGCGGACACTAAAAAACAGGCCGTGTACAACACCAGTTGTGGCCCAAAATGCATTGCTCCAATAACTTTCAAAAGATATGATCGCGAAAATATTGCCCCCCCAAATGTATAGATCGATCTGCAATGTCCAAAATGAGGTGGCTTGTGGCGTGCTATATATTGCCTAAAGAAGGACTTAACCAGGAGTGTAAAATAAGAGAAGGCAAAGAGGAAGAGAGCCTAGTAAACATTTATAAAAAACTGATAGCGTTAGGGTAGGTGAGAGGTACCGAACCAAGGGATCGCAAAAACCATAGGGCTTGAAAGGTATATCCATGAGGTGGATTGATATCCCCAACGACAATAAGACTCCTGAACAACCCATTATTAGGTTAGCATTTGCATCTACCGCCATCCTTAGTCACTACCGCGCCACACAACAAGTGTGATATTACACGGCCCGGTTGTGTTGCGGGCGGTCATCGCATTCAACACAATGTACCAGAGACGATCTTCCGCACTTTCATATCATTTCTGAACTTCTCTGAGAGTGGGAAGGACACGGAGATACGCATTTAGAGCGAGACAAGTTGAAAGGCACAAGTTGACCTTATGCTGAATTCACAGAGACCAAGTATTTGGTCGTGCGAATCTGCCCCAAAGGCCATTCCAAGACTTAAAGTAAAGCTGCGTGTTGTTTATCAGATTAGAGGGATCGCTTCTCAGACTCGCACACATTCCGTAGAAAGTGTAGTTTGTACAAATGTATTTCATTTGACCAATTGCAATCCGATCGGCGAAGTCAATCAAAGTCCCTCTCAATTCTCATAGAAAGAATGATCTAGATTGATTCTAGTTACTTGTGTCCATTCAAACATTGAACAGTATTGTGCCTTTCACATGTTGAATTGTCATGGTGAATGAATTCGTATTTATCGTGCCAGTTATATATCATTTGTATAGATGTTACCGATAATTGTACAGGGCACGGCCGGAGGCCTTCTCACAGATGGTCACATAGCCGTGGAATTCGAGGCTCAGTCCGTGAAGAGCAGGGACTGAGTGGGTCTGTGGGATTCCGAATACCAAAAGAGTGAACTTTTCTATAAATAATTATCCTTGCCAACTCTACATCACTTTTATTGTGACTGGAGAGGTTACAAATAATATTTTTTTATACTAACACAAATGATCAAAATTACAAGCTGATATTTGCATACTGAGATCAATAAAGGAACAACCATGTTTAAATGCAACCCACTGGCATAGGGGGCCAAATGAAAAAGGGATACACAGATTTAGGCCTAGAATAGAGAGGAAATTATAGTTCCACAACTTTCAATTGCACTCACTTATTCAAACAGGATTTTTCCCGAAGTTGAATTTTGAAAATACGGAAATACCTTCTAGCTGCCGCATTCTGTTCATTGACAGCCAAAGTCCAAAACCCCCCCCCCAATCAGATGTTTTATATTTGCGCCCCCCCCCCCGCTGACTGCCAATTGTGGATTTCCGACTGTAGACTTGAGTCATAATTTGGACCAAAACACAATCTACAGCAATTTTATCAAATAAAGCTATCGATCCTCTGTGGATAAATTATGCTGGTGTGTATTTTCAATGCTTTCATTTATCTATAAAGACAGAGTAATGATGTAATTGGCAAATGATTTCAATTTCTCTGCAGCACTCCAGCACCCCTTCCCTCAGCGCTGTTTCGTCCATGCACTGTGCTTTCCCATTGCCAATAAATTAATAAACAAACTATAATTATTAAAATTCCAAATCGATTGGTCAAGTAATTAACCCCAGAGGGGGTTATAGTGTAGATAGTCGACTGTACAATAATATTTACAATAATCTATCAGCAAGTAGACTAGCCTACTATCAGCAAGTAGACTAGCCTACAATTACTGAGAATAAATTCAGATAAATCAATGAAGCAATGGAGGTTTCAGCTATATGTGCTTGAAAAACATGTAGGCCTTATGACCTTTTAAACAAAACAAAAAAGTCAATGATGAAATAGCCTTTGGGAAAGGTGTAGAAATGTGTGTTAGCATCAGTAGGATATGTGACTGAATACATCAGAAAGCTATTGAAAAGTTCAGGAAAACATCAGGGAGCCATCAGGGGCTATAGGACTAATGTGTGTGTGTGTGTGTGTGTGTGTGTGTGTGTGTCCGGTGTGTTTGGTAGAGAAGATTGCATTGCTTTCAATGCTAGACTGATGATCATGAGCCCTAAGCTAACTTAGCTCATTTCCCAGCCTAATTGAAACCAAATATCCAAAGGGAGATTCAGGAAAAAAAAAAATCGACTTTGTTTGGTTTATCAAGAGGGATTTCCTTTTTCTTGTCTCAAAGTAGCCCCAAGCCCGCTCCCCCAATCAAAACGGTGCGGGGAATTTATATTTGACCAAACAGGGGAAAATTGCTTTAAAATGATTAAAAACCAGTGGTATAGTCCCATTTTTTTTAGGTTTTCCTGTGGAGCACCATTTTTATTAAGCTAAAAAAGGGCCCTCATACGTGACAAAGTGACCCCAACGGCGGGTTGCCATGAAAACAATTTAGGCCTTTTGGGGCAGAAGCAGTGGGCCCCAATGCGGGCCCAATGGTTGTTACAATGGGCCTAAGATATAACAGATTGACACGCCCGTAAAAAATCATCTTGAAAGGCCCTTTGGGAAAGGTTCATAAGGTAACCCCAACTTTACAGAAATTTCATTTTTTTAAACAAAACCCATTTAATTGCGGTTTGATCAATCAATCAATAATCAATTTTATTTTATATAGCCCTTTTTACACCCAGTTAATATCTCAAAGGGGCTGTACATAAACCCAGCCTAAAACCCCAAAAACAGTGAGTAATGCAGGGGGAAAAAGGCACGGTGGCTAGGAAAAACCCCCTAAAAGGAAAAACCCTGGGGAAAAAAACCTAGGAGGAACCGGCCCTATGAGGGGTGGCCAGCCCCTTTCGGCTTTTGGCCGGGGTGGGGGAATTTAAACAGAACCATGCCAAGATGTTCAAAAATTTTTCAAAATTTGACAAGCATGGTCAAATAAAAATCGGGAAATAAATCTCAGTTGGCTTTTCAATTTGGCCCATCATTAGAGTTTTTAAAAAAGCAGGAAAAGTTTAAACTGGGAAAAGCAGCAAGGCCCGGCGGACTGGGGATAGCAAAGGGGTCAACCCCGGCCGGGGTCCGCGTATGGCCAGGGCTCAGGTCTCTAGGGTTTGGGTTTTCATAGCCCATCATTTTGGTTTTTAAAAAAAAGCAGGCTGGGGCAGGGAGGGGGGGCGTAGCCGAAAGGGAGAACAGTTTAAAATGGAAAAAGCAGCAAACCCGGGGACGGGGGGGCAGGGGGGTCATATGCCCGGTATTTCCCGACGTATGGCCCCAGGGGGGGAGGTTAAGAGAAAAGAGGAGAAAGAGAAGGGGGAAAAAAAAGGAGCCCCTACTTAAATTTACCCCAGGGACACTGGAAAAAACAGGAGAAATACTCCAGGGAAACCAACTAACCCCAGCCCCCCACACATAAACTACTGCAGCCCTAAATACTGGAGGTTTAGGGCAGGAGCGGCCCCGGGGAAAACTGTGGGCCCCAAACCGAAGAAAAAACCCCGGGGCAGGGCCAAACAGGAAGGGTAAAAAACCCCCCCCCCTCCGCCAAAGCACAGCCCCCCCACCACTAGAGGATATCCCCAAAACCCCCAAAATTTTCCCAAACCCGGACAAGGCCGAGTATAGCCCCCAGAGGTCTCCACCCCAGCACAAACCCAAGGGGGGGGGGGGGCGCCCCAAAACCCCGACAGGAAGATCACTTTAGTAACTCAAACCCCCCCAAAATGACGCCCCCCCCCCAGGGACGGAAAGAAAGAGCACCCGCAGGCCAAATGACCCAGCCCCTGCAAAAAGGGTTTTTGAGGGGGAGAACCCCAGTGGAGAGGGGGAAAAGGCCTGGCAGAGACACACGGGCTGGGGCGTTGCTCCAAACCTTTCCGTTCACCTTTACCCCTCCCGGGCCGACTACACTCAAACATATGACCTACTGAAAAAGATAAGTCTTTTAGGGAAAAAACTTAAAGGTTGAGACCCAGCTGGTCTCTCACATGGGTAGGCAGGGCTGGGTTTCCCTAAAAAGGGGGATTTAGGAGAAAGCCCTGCCTCCCCGCTTTGCTTAGAAATTTAGGGGCAATTAGGAGGCCTGCGTCTTGTGACCGTAGCGTACGTATTGGTATGTACGGGAGGACCAACTCGGAAAGATAGGTAAAGGGGCAACCCATGTAACCTTTTTAAAGGGTTAAAAGTTAAAAAATTGAAATTTAGCCCTTTCCTTAAAAGGAAGCCAGTGAGGGGAAAACTAGCAATGGGTAATAAAGATCAAATTTCTGGTTTTAGTTTAGGATTTAAACAGCCGTTTTTTAGCACTAACTGAAGTTTATTTTGTGCTTTTTCCGGGGGAGCCGGAAAATTTGAAACATTGCAGTAGGGCCCAATTAGAAGTAAACAAAAGCATGGATTAATTTTTCTGGCCCTTTTTTGGACAGAAAAAATTTTGATTTTTGCAAAAAGGTTTCGTAGATGGAAAAAAAAACGGGCCTTTAAACAGTCTTGATATGTTCGTCAAAAAGAGAGATCAGGGTCAAAAGTAACGCCTAGGTCCTACAGTTTTATTTGAGACGGGTTTACAACCATCAAAATTAAAATTGGGCAGATTTAAAAGAAAAATTCTTTGTTTTTTGGGAACCCAGAACAAGATCTCTGTTTTGTCCCAGTTTAAAAAAAAAAAAAGTTTTCGCCCTCCCAAATTTCCTTTTGTCTGAAACCCCAGGCTTCTAGCGAAAGGGGAATTTTTGGGGCTTTACCATGCCCTTTATTTAAATGTACAGCTGTGTTCATCCCCCATAGCAGTTTAAAAATTTAAAATTTTTGTTTTGAAAATAACCCCAAGAGGAAAATATATAGTTTAAAAAAAAATAGGGGGTTTCCCAAAACGGAACCTTTAGGAAAAAACCGAAATGTACAATTTTGGGTTTTCGGAGGACCCGAACCCTTACAGAGAAAATGTATCTTTGACAGGGTAGGATCCCAAACCCGGCCAGAACTTGTCCGTGGGAGACCAATTTTGGGGTTTTCCCGGGCTCTCCAAAAGAAAGTGGTTTAGATGGTGTCAAAAGGGGAAACACTAAAGGGCTAGGGAGCCCCGAGGGCAGATGCAGAGGGCCCCGGTCTGACGCCCTTTAAAAAGGGCATTTACCCCCTTTACAAGTCCCGTCTCAGTGTATTTATGGGGGGTTTTAAAAAAAAGGGCTGAAAACATTTGGGATTTCATTGGGTTTTTCTTTAGAAAGGGAGTGGTGAGTTTTGCGCAACAGTTTTTTTAAAATTTTTGAAGGGAAAGGAAGATTCGATAATTTGGCCCATAGGGTTTTTTTATTTTTGGGGCAAGGTTTTGGGTTTTTTTAAGAGAAAGGGTTTATCACGCCCCTTTTTAGTGAGTTTGGTACACATCCCGGGGGATAGAGAGCTTTATTATGTTCAAAAAAAGGGGGGCCAAAACACAGGGGAAACAGCTCCTTTAGAAATTTTGTAGGAATTTGGATCCGGGATGAGCTTGAAGGTTTAGAGGCCATGATTATTTTATCATTGTGTCAAGAGATATAGTAATAAAACAATTTTAAAGGGGGCTTTCCCCATCCCCGGCCCCGCAGAGTGGCAGACCCGGACAGCTAAGCCCTGGAAAGGGAAAACGAGGGTCAAAGAGGGGTCCGTAATTTGCTTTTAAGGTTTATTGATCTTTTCCTCAAAGAAGTTCATGAATTTTTAATGCTGAAGTGAAAACCATCCTCTCTTGGGGAAGGGTGCTTTTTAGTTAGCTTTTCAAAATTTTTCAAAAAAAAATTTTGGATTGTTCTTTTTTTCCTCGATTAATTTTGGGGAAAAAGGAGGTGGGGCAGCAGCAGTGAGGGGCCCTTGGACTTTCACGGGTTTCTGTCTTCCCAAACTAGTCGGAAAAACTTTTCCCGGGGTTTTGGGGTGGGCCATTTTGTTTCCCCCTTTTCCCCAATTCCGGAAAATTGCTTCAGAGCCGGGTATTTTTTTTATTTCCCGGGGGTAGTTTCTTATGACAAATGTTTTTTTGGTTTTTTTAGGGGGGCAACCCGATCTAGGGATTTTGGGAAGGTTAAATTTTGTTCCCCAGTTAAGGGGTTAAATGATTTTTTTTCCCCTGAGTCCTTTTGGGGAGGCAGAAGGGGGCTGGGAAAGGGGATCAATGAATTTTTGTGGTTTCCTGAGGGAATTTTTTAGACGATTTTTGGGTGCTCCTTGGTTGGGGTTTTGAGCAGATTATTTTTTTTGCGATTGCCCAAAAGTTAAAAATGGTGGGTACGGTTTGTCCAGGATTTTTTGGAAAAAAAAATTAAAATCTACAAAAATTTATTCCAGGGACAAAAACTAGGTCCCGAGTATGACTTTTGGCAGGAGTAGGTTCCCGAGGGCATGTTGGAAAAAAACCCAGAGGTTAATGGCTCCGAAGGACCTTTTGGGGTGGGTCTGGGGATTTTTTCCATGTGAATATTAAAATCACCCAAAAAATTTGAAAAAAAAAATTTTAATTTTGGTATTTAACAAGGGTTTATAGGAATTCAGGAAAATCAGAGGGAAACGCTTGGGGATTTTGGGCCCCCGGAAGGCCCTGTAAACAGTAAACTATAAAAAAAGATTGAGTAGGCTGCAAGATTTCCCTGACTAAAGCTCGAAAGATGAAAAAGTCATTTTTTTTTTTGTAAATTGGGAAAAAATTTCTAAGTAAAAGTTTGCAACCCCCTCCGCCTTTTCGGGAGACGGGGAATATGGTCAATAGTGTAACCAGGAGGTGAGGGTTTATTTAACACAGCAAATTTTATCAGGCTTAAGCCAGTTTCAGGGCAGGCCCCCAAACACATCAAGATTTGATCATGATTAGGTTTATTTACTTTTGGGCGGGCCTTTTTGAAGTGAGGGATTTAACAATTTAAATAACCCTATTTTGAGTGTGAGGGATCCCCCCCCCGATCTCTTTTAAAAATGGCAGGGGAAAGGGGGGGGTCTTTATCTAATAAATTGCTAGGGTGAACACCCTCATGTTTAGTTTTGCCCAACCCAGGCGAGGCACAGGCCCCAGTTCCAAAGGGTATGGCTTTAGCTGAAACACTGAATATGTATTGGCAGGGCCCACTAAGCTGAGGTTTGGGTAAAAGCCTGTTTCCTGGCCCGCCCCCCCTAATTTTACTGTGGGGCAAAAAGGGGTTAGAGCCCCCTCATGTTTGGGGATAAGAGGAAAGCACCCCTCCACTAGGATGGGGTGTCAATCCCAGCAGGTCAGGCTTTATCCGGGTTTTTGGGGGGAAATCCCCCCAAAAAGGGGCCCAAATTTTCCCCCAAATGTTATTTTGGGAAGGGGCAGAAAAATGTTTTTAAAACCCGCGATTTAAATGCGGAAGGGTCTGCGTAGAGCTCCCTCACTTCCCCTAAATGGGGGGGGGGCCAGAGACAATTACTCGATGCCGACAATCTTTTAGCTGGATTTTCACGTGAAAGCTATGTTGCATTGGTGGGCCTTGACTGTTTATCCTAAAAATCGTTGGTGCGCGTGGAAAAACAATACTTATACCTCTACCCCCGCCAGTTTTTTGCTTTAGCCAGCAACCCCTTTTGATTAGCCTTAAAAGTCGGAGCCCCCGCCCCTGGTAAACAGTGTATGATGCTGGGTTTATTCGTTTTAAGTCTAATATGGGGTAAGGAGCGCCCCAAAGACTAGGGTTTTTCCCCCTTTGGGGCAGACAATGGGGGGGGCCTTCCGGGGGGTTCAGAACCCCCTAAAGGGAGGGGGTAGAGACTAGAGAAGGGTAGGGCTCAGACTCCGAACTCGCTACATAAGGGGGAAAAAACCGGGTTTAAAAGGTTTTGGGGGCTGAAGAGCGACACCGGTTGACCCTTTCCCAAAGTATTTCCCCCCAGACCATGAAAAATTTGGCCCGGGCGCAGGGACGTGGGGGGGGGAGTTATTAACTAACGTTACTGTCTGTATTTCCCGGGGCAAAAGACGCTTTTTCTTCCTTTCCTACATGATAATACTTTGCCTAATAGGGTTTAATTTGATATGCCAGCCCTTATGGGTTGCAAAATCAGGCATTTGGGCACGGGGGAAATTTTTAAACCCAAAACAGATTTTTTTGGAAAAACCCTTGGGTTTCCCCAAATTTTTTGTTTAAAATTTTTAAACTATTATAAAAAATTTTCCCCATTCCCCAATCAAATCCCTTAAAAGGGGTTTCCAAAAAAAATAACGAAAAATACAGGTTTTCTCCAATCTGGCAACCCTCAAAAAAACCCCCCAAAATTGCAACGGGTTCCCCCAAAGTTTTAAGCATAGAAAACAGTATGGCATTAATAAAAAAAAAAACCCGTAAGGCTACTATTTAAGTTTTCGGTGAAAACCTGATTGATTAACATTTTGGGGGTTTTTTTAACTTTGTGGGACACTAAAAACGGCAGTGTACAACCCTTTGCCCAAAATGCATTGCCCCAAAAATTTTAAAAAGATTGATTCAAAAATTGACCCCCCCAAAAAGTAGATAGATCTGCAATGTCCAAATGGGGTTTGGTTTGAGCGTTATATTTTGCCCAATAAGACTAACCGGATAAATGAGGGGAAATAGGCCTCTTAACTTTTTTAAAAAAAAATGATAGCTTTAGGGTAGTTGAGGTACGGGAACGGGATCGCAAAAATGGGGCGGAAATGTATATCCATGGGGTTGGGTTTAAATACCCCCCAAGCCATAAGACTCCTGAAAAATCATTATATTTCAAAATTTTCTACCCCCCCTCCTTGTCCCCCTTTGACAAAACCAAGGGTTTTCCCACGGCCCGTTTTTTAGGGGGGAAATTATAGCTTGTCAAGAGACGTTTCTTCCGCACTTTCTTTCATTTGGGAATTTCTCTGAATGGAAGGCAGGTACGCTTTAGAGCGAGCAAGTTGAATGAAATTTTGGCCTTATGCGGTATTTCAGAGCCCCAAAGGGCATTCCAGAAAATTTTAAAACGGGCTGTTTTATTCATTTTAGGGGTTTCTCTTCAAAACTAGCACACTTTTGGGAGAAAGTGGGGTTTAAAATTTCATTTGATAAAATTTCATCGACGTTCAAATCAATGCCCTTTCATTTCATAGAAATTTTATTAGTTTTTTCGTTAAATTGTGCCCCTTTTAAAACTTTGGGAAAATTTTTTTGCCTTTCCCACATGTTGAATTGTATGTTAAATTTCTTTTATTATGGGTTGCAGTTTATATTTTTTCGAGGTTACGATAATGTACAGGGAAGGCCGGGGGCCTTCCCAGGTTCCATAGCATTCGAGGCTCAGCCCGAAGAAAAAAGGGAATGGGGGGGTGTGGATCCGATAAAAAAAGGGGTTTTTTCTAAAAAAAATTTCCTGAAATTTCCCAACACTTTTTAGGGGAAATTTGGAGGGGTTTTACAATAATTTTTTTTTTATACTACACAAATGATCAAAATTACAAGTGATTTTTGGCAAATGAGGCAATAAAAGGAACAAACCCAAGGTTTTAAATGAAACCCCAAGGGGATGGGCCCAATGAAAAGAGCGGATACAAAAGTTTTAGGCCTAGAATATAAAAGGGGGAAATTATAGCCCACCAATTTTCCCAATTGCACTACTTTTCAAAACAGTTTTTTCCCCGAAGTTAAATTTTTAAAAATATCGTAAAAACCCTTCTAGCTGCCCCCCTTTTTTTCCATTGACGCCAAAATTAACAATCGGGCTTTTTTATATTTGCCGGGGGCTGACCCCCAATTGCTGGTTTTCCAAATTTTAGACTTTTAAGTCAAAATGTGCCCAAAAACACAATCTACAGCAATTTTCAAATAACCTTCGACCCTTTTGTGGCAAAAATTAGGGTTTGGGTATATTTTCAATGTTTTATTTATCAAAAAAAGCCCGGAGTAATGATGAAAATTTGGAAAATGTTTTTCAATTTATCTGCAGCATTTCCCGCCCCCCTTCCCTCAGCGCTGTTTTTTCCCATGCACTGTGCTCTTCCAAATTGCCAAAAAAAAATTAATAAACATTTTAAATTAAATATTAATTCAATCGATTGGGGCCCCCCCAGAAACCCCCAGGGGGGTTATAGTGTAGATGGGTTCGATTTGTTACAATAATTTTTACAAAATCAAATCAGAAGTAGACTAGCCTATACAGCAAGTAGAAAGCTAACAAAGTACGAGAAATAAATTCAGTAAATCATGAAGCCAATGGAGGTTTCAGCTATATTGTTAATTGAAACAATGTAGGCCTTATGACCTTTTTAAACAAAACAAAAAAGTCAAATGACTTGAATAGCCTTGGGAAAGGTGTAGCAAATAGTGTGTTAGCAATCAGTTAGGCTATGTCACTGGAAAGACCTCAGAAAAGGATATTGGAAAGTTCAGGAAAACATCAGGGAAGACCCAATCAGGTGGGACCTATAGGCCTAATGTGTGTTGTCGTGTGTGTGTGTGGCTGGTGTGTGTGTGTGTCTTGTATAGAAGATCTGCAATTGCTTTCAATTGCTAGACTGATGATCATGAGCCCTCACCTCAAGTTAGCTTAACATTTCCAGCTATATCGTAACCAAATATCCAAAGGAGATTTAGTGAAAAACAAAAATCTGGACATTGATTGAAAAAAAAATTTTTTTATCAAGATGAGTTCTCTATTCTTGTCTCAAAGTAGCGCAATGACGCTTGCTGCCAAATCAAAACGGTGATGGAATTTTATCAGTTGTACCACACATGGCAAAAATTGCTTTACATGTATTCATAAAAGTGGTATAGTGCCATTTGTTTAAGTATCCTGCTGGAAGCACATTTTTATTAAGCTTATAAAACGGACTTTCATACGTGACAAAATGTGAGACTTTCCTAACGGACAGTTTGCCATGAAATTAACATAGTAGGCCTCTGGGCAGAAGCAAGTAGGCCTACAATGCTGGCATATGCGTTGTTACAATTTAGCCTTACGTATATAACATGATTGACAACGACCCGTAAAAATTCATCATCGAAACGGCCTTGGAAGTGGCCCATAAGTGTAAGTAAGCCAACTACAAGTAATTTCATTATTTTACAATTCAACCAGATTTAATTGCGTTGATATCGAGCTTATTGATCATAGTCCAGAACTCATTATAGTTGCAAAATACCAGGCAGTTGCACCAGGGGAATTTTTTAAAACCAAACAGATTTGTTTGGCAAGTCTTCTGTTTCCCCACATTTATTGAATTTTTAAATCATTTAATATTATGAAAATGTATCCCCATTCCCCAATCCAAATACCTTTCCATGATACCTTATTTTTTTTTTTAATTTTTACAAAATTTTTTTTATTATTTTTCTTAGACAATAACAGAAAATACAGGGTCTTAATCCAAATCTGGCAAAACCCTCAGACAATCCCACATTGCAACCAGTATCCAAATGTATTTAAAGCATAGAAAACAGTATTGGCCATCTAATAAAATAAAACCCGTAAGGCTACTATTATAAGTATTTCGGGGGACAACCTGATTGATTCACACGTAATTGGGTTGTTAAACATGTGGGACACTAAAAAAAGGCAAGTGTAACAAACCACCATTGCCCAAAATGCATTGCCTCCAAATAACTTTCAAAAGATTTGATTCGAAATGTGCCCCCCCACCCCCCCAAATGTAGATTAGATCTGGCAATGTCCAAATGCGGCTGGAGTGTTAGCCGTTATAATATTGCCTCACTAAGGAAACTAACCAGGATAAAGGAAGGTGGCAAATCGGGGCCTATTAACATTTTATAAAAACTGATAGCTTTAGGGGAGTTGAGGTACAGACAAGGGATTCGCAAAAACCATTAGGAGGCTGAAATTGTATATCCATGAGGTGGTTTGCTATCAATCCCAAGCCATAAGGACTCATGAAACACTCATTATATGTTAACATTTTACTACCGGCCGCCTTGTCCTCCTCGCACCACAAACAAGTGTCATTCTACCACGGCCCGTTCGTTCGAGGGCGGAATCATAGCTTTCGTCCAAGAAGACGCTCTTCCGAACTTGCATTCATTTCTGAACTTCTCTGAGAGTGGAAGGCAGGATACGCATAGGAGCGAGCAAGTTGAATGCAAAGTTGCCTTCTGCTGTATTTTCAGAGACCAAAAGGCTTCCAGACTAATTAAAGCCTGCATGTTTTATTCAGTTTAGAGGTATCTTCAGACTAGGCACACATTCGAGCAAGTGAGTGTTACAATTCATTGAATCAATTTCATCGGATCTTCAAATCAATGTCCTTTTTTCATGCTCATAGAAATGTATATAGTTATGCTGTTACTTAGTGTCCCTTCAACATTGAAAATTTATTTTGCCTTTCACATGTTGAATTGTTTCATGTGAATCGTTATTAACGTGCAGTTTATATATTTTCTGATGTTACGGATAAATGTACAGGGTCAGGCCGGGGCCTTCTCCAGAGTTCCCTAGCATTCGAGGCTCAGTCCCTGACGACAGGGCACTGAGGGGGCTGTGGTATCCGATAAACAAAAGGGCCTTTTCTAAAATAATTTCCTGCAATTCTAACATCATTTTATGTGACGGGATGAGGTTTACAATAATATTTTTTTATACTACACAAATGAATCAAAAATTACAAGCTGATATTTGCATACTGAGATCACTAAAAGAGAACAACCCATGTTTTAACTGCAACCAAATGGCATAGGGCCAATGAAAAGAGCGGATACCACAGATTTAGTGCCTAGCATATGAGGTAGCGAACATGTATTAGTCCACCAACTTTTCCAATTGCACTCACTTATTCAAACAGATTTTTCCCGAAGTTGAATTTTGAAATATTCGATGAAATGATACCTTCTAGCTGCCGCCTGTCTGTTCATGGACAGCCACAAGTCAACAAATGTCAGCTGTTTATATTTGCCGCGCTGACTTGCCCAATTGCTGGATTTCCGGACTGTAGACTTATGAGCTCATAGGTGTGACAAAACAAAATCTACAGCAATTTTATAAATAAGGCTAATCGATACTCTGTGGTCTAAATTATGCTGGTGGTAGTATTTTCAATGATTCCATTTATATATGAAGACAGGCGTAATTGATGTAATTTGGCCAATGTATTTCAATTTATCTGCAAGCACTTCCAGCCACCCTTCCCTCAGCCGCGTTTTCCTTCCATTGCACTGTGCTCTCCATTGCCCCAAATAAATTAATAAACACCTTATCATTATTAATTCAAGCGATTGCGCCGGGGTCAGTAACCCACATTATGGGGGTTATAGTTGTAGATAGGGTCGACTGTTACAATAATATTTACAATAAATCTATCAGCAAGTAGACTAGCCTACTATCAGCAAGTAGACTAGCTAACAATTACGAGAATAAATCTCAGTAAGTCAATGAAGCCAATGGAGGGTTTCAGCTATATTGTTATTGAAACAATGTAGTGCATTTATGAACCTTTTGTAAACAAAACAAAAAAAGTCAAATGACTTGCATCAGCCTGTGGGAACATGTTGTAGAAAAATGTGTGTAGCATCAGTAGGCCTATGTGGACTGAAATACATCAGAAAGATATTGGAAAGTCAGGAAAACATCAGGGAAGCTCATCAGGTGGTGCTATAGGCCTAATGTGTGTGTGTGTGTGTGTGTGTAATGTGTGTGTCTGTGTGTGTGTAGAGAAGATCTGCATTGCTTTCAATTGCTTCGAATGATGATCATGAGCCCTCCACTCAACTTAGCTACCATTTCCAAGCTAATTGTAACCAAAATCCAAACGGAGATTCAGTGAAAACAAAAATCTGACATTGATTGATTTATCAAGAGAGTTTCCTATTCTATGGAGGACTAAAAGTGCACAATTAAATAAATAAATACACCATTAAATAATTACTTAAAATGTGTCAGTAATTAAATTAAAAATTAGAATTAAATACAAAATGTGTAATTAAATGTATCATTAATTATTCAAATACCGATTCATTTTATGTAAAATTAATATATAATTATTTCACTATTTACATTACATTTCATGATCCTGCATTGAGTGATTCATGAATTACTTAAAAAACTGTCAAACGACCCATCAAAGTCAGTGGGCGGGGCTTAAGCGAATCTAGTCTGATCCATTGCTTTGCTGTTCTTGAAGTAGAGTTGGATAGAGACAATGGAGGATCTCCGTGAACTTTTCCAGGGGAGTTGGTTAGAGAATTTTCTAAAACTTAGCAGAGGGATGTAGAAGCGGACTGCTGACATTATCCGAATTGATTTGTCGGCTGATGCACGAGGGAAACCAATCAGGCGTTAGGTTCCGCCTACCAACTTTTGACTGGCAGTCAGTTTGACAGTTTTAAGTAATTCAGGAAGCACTCCAACGCTAGGACCATGAACGTAAATGTAAATAGTGAAATTATTATATATGTATTTACATAAAATGAATCGGTATTTGAATTAATAAGACACATTTAATACAAATTTATGTATTTAATTCTAATTTTAAGCATTAATTGACACATTTAAGTAATTATTTAATGCGTGTATTATTATTTAATTGTGCACCTTTTAGTCCTCGATACTATTCTTGTTCAAAGTAGCGAGATGACGCTGTCCAATCAAAACGGTGCTGGAATTATAAGTGACCACACATGGCAATGTTAATTATTATAACCAGTGGTCTAGTGCCATTTGTTTTGTATCCTGCTGAGCACCATTTTTATTAAGCTATAATAAAGGGACTCATACGTGACAAAGTGAGCTCTAACGGGCAGTTGCCATGAAAACGTAGTGCTCTCTGGGCAGAAGCAGTAGGCCTACAATGCTGGCATTATGCGTTGTTACAATAGCCTAAGTATAAAACATGATTGACACGACCGTCATAATCATCATGAAACGGCCTGGAAAGTGTCCACAATAAGTGTAAGCCAAACATACAGTAATTCCATTATTTTACATTCAACAGTTAATTGCGTTGAATATGGCTAATTGGATCATAGTCCAGAATCATTATAGTTTGCAAATACCAGGCAGTTGCCACCAGAGGGAATTTAAACCAAAACAGAAATTTGTTGTTGCAAAGTCTTCTTCCGTCTTTCCCCACATTTATTGATTAAATCATTACTATTATGAAAAATGTATCCCCATGACCCAATCAAAACCTTCAGTGATACCTAAAAAAATAACAGACAAATACAAATTTGATTTACTCCAATCTGGCAACCCTCAGAATAATCCCACATTGCACCAGTATCCCAAAGTATTGAAGCATAGAAAACAGTATTGGCAATTAATAAAAAATAAAACCCGTAAGGCTACGTAGTTTATAAGATATTTCGGTTGACAACCTGATTGATTAACAGTATTGGGTGTTAACATGTGGGACACTAAAAAAAAGGCAGTGTACAAACACCATGCCCAAAAATGCATTTCTCCAATAACTTTCAAAAAGATTGATTCGAAATGTCCCACCCAAAATGTTAGATAGATCTTGCAATGTCCAATTAGGTGGATTGTAAGCGTTTATATATTGCCTCCCATAAGCACTAACCCAGGATAAATGAAGGTGGAAATAGGCTTATGAACATTTTTATAAAACTGATAGCTTTAGGGTATCAGTTGAGGTACAGACAAGGGATCGCAAAACAATAGGAAGCTGAAATGTAACCATGAGGTTGGGTGATATCCCACCAAGCCATTAAGGACTCCTGAACACTCATTATAATGTTAACATTTTCCTACCGACCTCCTTGTCCTCCTTCGCACACAAAAGTGTTTTACCACGGCCCGTTGTTGAGGGCGGGTCATAGCTTGCAAGAGAGTAGACGTTCTTCCGCACGTTGCATTCAGTTCCTGAACTTCTCGGAGATGTGGAAGGCAGGATACGATATTAGAGCGAGGCACGTTGAATTGCAAGTTGCCTTATGCTGTATTTCAGGAGACCCAAGGCATTCCAGAATAATTAAAGCTGGCGTTTTATGCAGTTTTTGAGTAGGGTCTCTCAGACTAGACACACTTCGCAGCAAGTGAGTTTACACATTTCCATTGATCAATTTCATTCGATCGTTCACAATCAAATGTCCATTCATTCTCATAGAATAGTATTCTAGTTATTCTGTTACTTGTGTTCCCTTCAACATTGAAAAATTATTTTAGCCTTTCACATGTTGACATTGTCAATGTTGAATTCGTTATTATCGTGGCCAGTTTATATTATTTTCTGTATGTTAACGATACGTGACAGGGCAGGCCGGGGCCCCCTTGTTCTCCCCCCTCCCCCCCCCTCCAACCCCCCAGAGAAGTTCCAATAGATTCGAGGGCTCAGGTCCTTGAAGGACCAAGGGACCTGAGGGGGCTGTGGGATCCCGAATAACAAAAGGGCCTTTTCTAAAATAATTTCCTGCAATTCTACATTCATTTTATGTGACTGGAGCAGGTTACAATAATATTTTTTTATAACTACCACAAATGATCAAAATTACAAGACTGATATTTGCTCATACCTGAGATCAATAAAAGGAACAACCCATGTTTTAAATGCAAACAATGGCATAGGCCAATGAAAAGAGCCGGATACACAGATTTAGGCCTAACAGAATATGAGGATGAAATTATAGTCCACCCACTTTCTCATTTGCACTCAACTTATTTCAAACAGATTTATTCCCGAAAGTTGAATTTTTGAAATATCGTGGAAATACCTTCCAGCTGCCGCCTCTGTTCATTGACAGCCACCAAGTCAAACAATCAGCTGTTTTATATTTTGCCGCGCTGACTGACCAAATCTTGCTGGACTTATCCGACTGTAGAGCTATGCAGCTCCATAATGTGACAAACACAATCTTACCCATCCCCCACATTTATCAAATAAGCTATCGATCCTCCTGTGGCTAAATTATGGCTGGTGTTAGTTATTTTTCAATGATTTCATTTAATCTATAAAGGACAGGAGTAATGATGTAAGTTTGGCAAATGTTGAATTCAATTTATCTGCCAGCACTTCCAGTCACCCCTTCCCTCAGCGCTGTTTTCTTCCCATGACCACTGTGCTCTCTTACCATTGCCAAAATAAATTAATAAACACTTATATTATTAATTCAATGATTGGGGTCAGTAAACCCCATATGGGGTTATAGGTGTGTAGATAGGTCGACTGTTACAATAATATTTTACAATAAATCTAGCCAGCAAAGTCGGACTAGGCATACTATCTAGCAAGTAGACTATCCTACAATTACGAGAATAAAATTCAGTAAATCAATGAAAGCCAATGAGAGGTTTCAGCCTATATTGTTATTTGAAAACAATTGTAGGCCTTATGACCTTTTTAAACAAAACAAAAAAAAGTCCAAATGCACTTGAATAGCCTTGGGAAAAGCGTGATAGGAAAGTGTCGTTAGCATCAGTAGGGCTATGTGACTGAAATACAATCAGAAAGCATATTGGAAAAGTTCAGGAAAACATCATCGGGCAAGCGCATCAGGGGGCTATAGGCCTAATGTTGTCTGGTGTGTGTGTGTGGTTGTGTGCGTAGTGATCGTGTGTTTGTTAGAGACGGATCTGCATTGCCTTTCAAGTGCTAGGATGATGAATCATGAGCCCCTCCCTCACCCACACTTAGCTAAACATTTTCCCAGCCTTAATTGTAACCAAAATCCAAACGGAGATTCAGTTTGAAAACAAAAATAGATGACATTGATTGAGTTTATCAAGATGAGTTCTTTTTATATTCTTGTCTCAAGTCTTTAGCGCAATGACGCTGTCCCAATCAAAACGGTGCTTGGAATGATCAAGTTAGACCACACATGGGCAATTGCTTTTGTTCCTTTCTCTTTTTTCAGTTTACATGTATTAATAAAACCAGTGGTATTAGTGCCATTTGTGTTTCAGATATTCCTGCTGGAGCACCATTTTATTAAGCTTAATAAAAGGGACTCATTACGATGACAAAGTGAGCCTCTAACGGCCAGTTGCCATGAAAACATAGTAGTGCCTTCTGGGCAGAAAGCAGTAGGCCGACAATGCTGGCATATGTACGGTGTTACAATAGCCTAAGTTAGATAACATGATTTGACACGACCGTAATAATCATCATGAAACGGCCTCTGGAAGTTTCATAAGTGTAAAGCCCAACATACAGTAATTCATTATTTTCCATTAACCAGGTTAAATTGCGTTGATATGGCTTAATGATCATAGTCCAGGACTCATTTATAGTTGGCCCCAACAAAAACAATACCAGGCAGTTGCACCAGGGGGGAAGTTACAACCAAAACAGATTTGTTTGGCAAGTCTTTCTGTTCCCCACATTTATTGATTAAATCATTTCACTATTATGAAAAGTGTATTCCCCATTCCAATCAACAAAACCTTCATTTGATCACCTAAAAAAGAAATAGGAGACAAATACAGGTTTTTACTCCAATCTGGAGAACCCTCAGAAAATCCCACATTTGCACCAGATATCCCAAAGTATTTAAGCTAGAAAAAACAGTATTGGAATAATAAAAATAAAACCGTAAGGGCTACTATTTTGACGTTATTTCGGTGACAACCTGATTTGATTAACCAGTATGGGTTTGTTAACATGTGGCGACACCTAAAAAAAGGCAGTGTACAAACACCATTTGCCCAAAATGCATGTGCCTCCAATAAACTTTCAAAGATTGATTCGAAATGTGCCCCCCAAAATAAATGTAGATTAGATCTGCAATGTCCAAATGAGGTGGATTGTAGCGTTATATATTGCCTCAATAAAGACTAACCAGGATAAATGAAGGTGGAAAAATAGGCCTATTAACATTTTATAAAAACCTGATAGCCTTTTTAGGGTAGTTGAGGTACAGACAAGGGATCGCAAAAACAATAGGGCTGAAAATGTAATATCCATGAGGTTGGTTGATATCCCCCAAGCCATAAGGACTTCCTGAACACTCCTATATATGTTCACATTTTCTACCGCCTCCTTGTTACTCCTCGCACACAACAAGTGTTTTACCACGGCCCGTTGTTGTTACGTGAGGGCGAGTCATAGCCTGTCAAGAGACGCTCTTCCGCACTTCATTCATTTCTGAAACTTGAGTCTGAGCGTGGAAGGCAGGATACGCCATTAGAGCGAGGCAAGTTGAATTGCAAGTTGCCGTATGCTGTTGTCCAGAGACCCAAAGGCATTCTTCCAGAACTTCAATTTAAAGCTGCTGTGTTTATTAAGTTTAGAGGTCTCCTTCAGACTAAGCACACATTCGAGCAAGTGAGTTTTACAATTTTCATCTTGATAATCTTCATCGATCGTTCAAATTCAATCGCCTTCATTTCTCATAGAAATTGTATCTAGTTATTCTGGTTACTGTGTCCCTTCAACATTGAAATTATTTTGCCTTTCAAATGTTGAATTGTCATGGTTGAACATGTCGATATTATCGTGCCAGTTTATATATTGTTCTTTGTTACCGATAATGTAGTGTACAGGGCAGGCCGGGGCCTTTCTCCAGAGGTCCATAGCATTCGAGTCTCAGTCCTGAAGACCCAGGACTGAGGGGGCTTCTGTGGATCCGATAACAAAAGGGCCCTTTATCTAAAAATAATTTCCCTAGCAACGTACTACAGCATTTTATGTGACTGCGAGAAGGTGTGACAATAATATTTTTTTCTTACTACACAAATGATCAAATTAAACAAGCTGATATTTGGCCATACTCGAGATCAAATAAAAGGAACACACCCATGTTTTTAAAATGCAACCAATGGCATAAGGTCAATGAAAAGAGGCGGATACACAGAATTTAGGCTAGAATATGAGGAGGAAATTATAGTCCACCAACTTTCCAATTCTTGCACTCACTTATTCAAACAGATTTTTCCCGAAGTTGAATTTTGAAATATGTGTGAAATACCTTCTAGCTGCCGCCTTATGGTCATTGACAGCCACCAAGTCAAACAATCAGCTGTTTTTATATTTGACCGCGCTGACTGCCCAAATTGTCTGGAATTTCGGACTGTCAGAAAACTTTATGAGCTCATAATGTGACCCAAAACACACTCTACAGCAATTTATATCAAAATAAGGCTATCGATCCTCTGTGGCTAAATTATGCCTGGGTGTAGTATTTTCATGAGTTCATTTTATCTATAAAGACAGGAGTAATGAGGTAATTTGGCAAATGTATTCAATTTATCTGCAGCACTTCCAAGCAACCCCTTTCCCTCAGCGCTGTTTTCTTCCATGCAACTGTGCTTACTTCCCAGATTGCCAAATAAATCATTAAACACTTATATTATTTATTCAATCCCCGAATTGGGGTCAGTATACCCAATATGGGGTTATAGTGTAGATAGGTCGACTAGTTACAATTAATATTTACAATAATCTATCAGCAAGTAGACTTAGCCCTACTATCAGAAGGTAGACTAGCCTACAAGTACGAGAAATACACTTTCAGTAAATCAATGAAAGCCAATGGAGTGGTTCAGCTTATATTGTTATTTGAAACAATGTAGGCCTTTAGACCTTTTTAACAAAAAACAAAAAAAGTCAATTTATGACTTGAATAGACTTTGGGAAAGGTGTAGGAAATGTGTGTTAGCATCAGCTAGGCTTATGTGACGGAACTACCATCCAGAAAGATATTGGAAAGTTCAGGTAAAACATCAGGGAAGCCTCATCAGGCTGGGCTATAGGCCCTAATGGTGTGCGTGTGTGTGCTGTTGTTGTGTGTGTGTGGGTGGTGTGTTGTGTGTTTTGGAGAGAGAAGATCTGCATTGCTTTCAATTGCTAGACTGATGATCAGGAGCCCTCACTCCAAACTTAGCTAACATTTACCCAGCCTAATTGTAACCAAATATCCAAACGGAGATTCAGGGAAAACAAAAAATCTGACATTGATTGATTTACTCAGATGGAGTTCCTCATTCTTGCTCTCAAAGTAGCGCAAGACGCGGTCCCAATCCCCCCCTCCCCCCCCCCGCCCCCCCCCCCCCCCCCCCCCCCCCCCCGCCCCCCCCAAAACGGGCCTGGAATTATCAGTTGACCACCACATCGGCAAGTGCTTATACATGTAGTATAACCAGTGGTATAGTTGCCATTTGTTTTAGGTATCGTGCTGAGCACCATTTTTATTAAGCTATAAAAAGGGGACTCATACGTGACAAAGTGAGCTCTAACGGCAGTTGCCCATGAAAAACATAGTAGGCGTTCTGGCGCCAGAAAGCAGTAGGCCTACAATGCTGGATATGCGTTTGTACAATTAGCCTAAGTATATAACATGATTGACACGACCGTTCAATAATCATCATGAAACGGCCTGGGAAGTGTCATAAGTGTAAGCCACACCTACAGTAATTCATTCTATTTACATTAACTCAGTTTAATTGCGTTGATATGGCTTAATTGATCATAGTCCAGACTCAATTTCTTATAGTGCAAAATACAGGGCAGTTGCACCAGAGGGAATTTAAACCAAACAGGATTTTGTTTGGAAGTCTTTGTGTTCCCCCACATTTATTGATTAAATCATTTACTATTATGAACAATGTATCCCATTCCCCAATCAAATACCTTCATTGATACCTAAAAAATAACAGCCAAAACAAGTTTTTTATCAATCTGGCAACCTCAGAAAATCCCACATTGCCACCAGTTATCCCAAAGTATTACGCATAGAAAACAGTATTGGCATTAATAAAAATAAAACCCGTAAAGGGATACTATTAATATATTATTTTCGGTGACAACCTGATATGATTAACAGTATTGGGTTGTAACATGTGGAGACACTAAAAAAACCCCGGCAGTGTACAAACACCATTGTCCCAAAATGCATTGCTCCAAAACTTTCAAAAGATTGATTCGAAATGTGCCCCCCCCAAAATGTTAGATAGATCTGCAATGTCCCAAATGAGGTGGATTGTAGCGTTATATAATGCCTCAATAAGATCTAACCAGGATAAATTGAAGGTGGAAATAGGCCTATTAACATTTTTATAAAAACTGATCGCTTTAGGGTAGTTGAGGTAAAGACAAGGCGATCGCAAAAACATAGGGCGGAAATTGTAAATCCTATGAGGTGCGTGATTACCCCAAGCTCATAGGACTCCTGAACAGCTAATCAGGCTACCGGACTATTTAGCACTGCCCCCCCACCCCATCCTTTCTACGCTGCTGCTACTCTGTTAATTAAATTATGCATAGTCACTTTAACTCGACCCACATGTAAAATCATTACCTCAAACTACTCACAGCCGGTTGCCCCCGCACATTGACTCGTGCAACGGTACCCCCATGTAGATTATAGGCCACCATACTGTTATTTTATTTACTCTGCTGTTTTTTTTCTCAACACTTTTGTTGTGTTGTTTTATATTTTATTTTTTAACACCTTTTTTTTTTTTGTAAAAATAAATGCACTGTTGGGTCAGGGCTGTACCGTAAGCATTTCACTGTAATGTCTGCACTGTGTATTCGGCACATGTGACCAATACATTTTATTTTATTTATTTGATCCCACACACCAGTCAGAACCTTTTAAAACAGACCCTGGAGTATGATCAGTCCCGTGGGTACTAGACAATAGCCTACTAGAATAAATATAGCTACTTCATGACTGGGGGGAAAAGTTCATGTTGTGTTGTTCAAAATATTTGTAACCCCACACCCCTTAGATCACCTGCTCCAGTACTCTTGGAGAGGACATTAGATTGATGAATGGCAGCAAAGGTTTAAATAATGTTTAGACTAAATTTTTTTTGTTTTTTTGCTCTTTACTCAACCCAGCCAATCAAACCATGTAGTGGGGCGCCATTACATTCCAAGAGTAAGTCAACAATGTGTTTGAGTTTAGTCATATATGGAGTTGCTGAAAGTGAGAAACCGTTAACACAGACCATATGAATGGGTGTTTTGCTAGCGACATCCACATGCATGAGAACCTTTTGTTTTGTTCTTCAGCTTTTGCAGTCCTGGCCTGGCTCTATGTCTGGCTGGCGGCTGTATCTGGTGCTTCTGTTAAAGCGTGAGTGTTCTCATCGCCTGCGTGCATGTGTGCATTATGGCCCTTCAAAATTTATCGCATACTGACTTTGTTTATACACTGCTAAATAAGTCACCCCGATATTAGGTTTTTCAAAACCACTGTCACAATTTGGGCATTTCTTAATTCCATAAAGATAAGTCCTATATGAAAGTGCAGGTGAGATGTAGAGTATATGTTTTGACCCAGACGGATCTAAAAAAACTAAGGTATAACTTTGATATTTGATATGTACTGATGAGTGCTCTGTTTTAAATAGCCCTCTTCTCCGTGTATTATCTCTCTCTTTACAGCTCAGAAGACTCGCCTGTCGTTACCTCTGTAACGACGATAAGAAATGCCAAACCGTTGAGTCTGTTAGACCATTTAAGATCATTTACTCTGTGTCGAGAGGTTAAAAATGGCTGAAATCCCTACCAGCCAACACACGTCCCCTACTGCCATCTGTGAGAATGCTTGGGGGGTGTTGACAACCAGAAGATGCTACGCTGTGTGTGACTCAGCAGATCATTCAAAGCCAAGTCTTTGAGGGCCAAGACAACTCCATGCCTGCCATCGAAGCAGGAGTTTCTGTGAGGTCCCATGGGACAGTACAGCTGGGGAAGAGGATAGTCAAATAGAGGGGAACAAAACAAAGCAGATTTCAGGAAAATGTCAGAGGTGTCAATTATTAATGATTGGAAGGTGTAGTCTTATAGGCATGGTGTATCCCTCTAAGCAGTTCAGTGATATGAACCAGACACTGCCTATGAGCATTTCCAGTGTATCCAGCCCTCTGTTGTTTTGTATGAAATCATTCCGTACGTCATTACAGATTGGTCAGCATTGTTTTCAACTAAACATTCTTGTATGTCATTACAGATTGCACCAGCATTTTTCAACTGATGGGACGGGTGGAGAGCCATATTCAATAATCCAAAATGTATTCACAACAAAACATATCTTATGGTAATTTTACATTACAAGAGCAAAATTCCTCATAACACAGAGATCAGCAAAGTCTGGGTATTCTAAGTGGTTTGTCTTCTTTAACAGGTGGCATTGGAGGTTTAGCCAGTCTTCCTGTGTACGGGCAGAAACCCACGAACAGCAATGCTCAGCCAAGATCGTGTGCACCAAGAATAAAGATACAAATTCTGAGTTCTTGCTGTTGTCTTGAGAGAGACTTGTGCTTGTTCATCAAGGGAAATCTACATATAAAATCGAAGAATCCTAGCAATGTTAGTAGTGTTATCAACAGCGTTATAGATGAGGATGATGTGGAATTGATTATTCTTGTGTTCAATGCTCCGCTTGTCCTCCTCTCCCACAAAACAGACCATATGCCCACTTTGTACCCTGATGGCACTGGCGGGTTACTCCAAGGAAGGAACATATCACTATTGGCGTTGCTAGCCCAATGGCATTTACCTCGTCATACTTCATCACGTGCTTGGCGAAGGGACAGATCAAGTTTAGCAGGAGGGGGCGGGTAAACAGGGTTTACTGGCTAACCATTTCCCTCCTATGGAGAATACAGGTTTAACCGTGCTTTGGCTGGATTTTATACAGTCACGTAGCTGTCTTTTTATACAGTCACTTAGACTGTGGCAACTGACAGTTTGTGCCTTCTGCTTCCTAAGCTGAGCTGTATGACTAAAATAATACAGATATTATATTGATGATGCTCTCTTTTTGGTCAGATGTATTTGACTGAGTCTTTTTACTTTGTTTCGTTCCAGGTCCACTTAAGAAGTCTCTAGCTATAACTCTGCCATCTCTTCAACGCAGAAAGTGCAACCTGCGCGGAATGACATAAAATTCCATTGCAGGCGACACTGTTCTCTTCCACAAGTGCATACCTCAGCTTTTTTTTATGTTTTTTACTATTGATAGTATTTGAATGTACGTAATTGCATGTTCTGGTGAAGTTAAATTTATGTCACCCCCCCCCCCCCCCCCCCCCCCCCCCCCCCCCACCCCCCCCCCCCCCCCCCCCCCCCCCCCCCTCTATGGAGATGAACAGTAAACCAAACAGAACATGAGTCTTTTCTGGTTTCCATCCTGACTCCAGTATGACATGCCTTATTTGTATTCACAGTCTGTTTACCTAAGCAGCCCACTATATTTCAGCCAATCTATAACACAAACTGATTAAAACTGAATGTTAATGATCTTCATTCAAGACCATATTAGTTTGAAAGAAGTGTTTACCATGAAGATGGAATGGAAACAAAAAGGTCCTGCCAGCTATAGATAAAAGTGATGAAGACAGTCCAACAACAGCAATCAGAAAACCAATACTTCAACACACTAAAGAATGGAATTACAATGAGCAGATACATTATGATGAAGAAAAACAGCTCCAGAGTCCCCACCCAGGACAAAAAAATCAGCTTCCCCATGACGGCCTAAGGCAGGCTGCCCCCTATGCACTCACATACTCCACCCATCCAACCTCTGTCAGCTCTGACAACACATATGTCAAAGCATAACCACACCATCTGGGGCAGACTACTCACAAAAGTTGTGAGCTATTAATGAATCTAATATTGCTCACACCTCTCAGGCCCCCGACACACAATATAGTTTCATCGGCTTTTTAAAAATTTTTCAAAACTCCCCCTGTACATTACAGCTCACAAAAAAGAAAAGCACAGTGACCAGCTCATTATGCATAAACAAGTCAAACCACACCAGACTGTTAGTTAAATAGAAGGTTCTCTGGATCACAGTGCTGTCCCTCTCTGACACAGTCGAACACGACACTCACTGTAACCTACAGTCTGAGCTAAATGCATGACCTTTACTAAAGAAGAAGAATCAATCTTCACAACTGCAATCTAAACATCAGACTCACACTTTCACTTTGCCAGAGAATTGAGAAAACAATGAGCAGATGCGTGGGACAACAGACTACTGTTAGATATCAGGGCAAAAAAACAGTGTTATAGCATTGACAGGTAGCTATAAGGAGGGTTTGGCGTCAATTTAGGAATCAGACAAGTTGTAATAAAATGATAAATAATGCAGCAATACAACTGAACAGTTACCCCTTGGGATAAAGTTTCTACTACTTACATATTAAGATGATTGCATGCAAGAAAATAAAGCAAACCAGCCCTCCCTCACGGGAAAACCCTACAGAGAGAATGTGTTAGACGAGAGAGAGAGAGAGAGGTGCATAGAAAATTACCCAGTTAGCTCCATTGGTGTGGTTAGATTGGTGGGGGCAGGGGTCTGAAGGACTGGGGTGAGGTGTGAGACGGTATGCTGAAAGTGTGGTCAGAAGATGCAATAACACATCAAAAAGACAGATCAAGCAGTAAATTAAGTCTAGGTTCAACAATCACAGTTGAATGGAGGACACCACCAGGAACAAGTGGGTCTTTCCTTCCCCTCAGTTCAGCCAAGTTCCTGCTTGGGAAAAAACATTTCTGCAGAAACATGGACAGCACACAGTCCATTTAACAACAAGTAGGGTGCTTATAGTGTAGGGTTTGATATTGGTGTGGGAAACCTACAGGAACGGTTAGCTCTCCAGGACAGGGTTGGATAGCCCGATCTGAAACATTATGCTCAAAACTTTCACCTTGCCAGAGAACTTGTAAAACCAGTGAGCAGATAGTTGTGGAAACAGACTGGTGTGAGCTATCAGGAAAAAACAGGGTTATAGCTAATGTTTAGCCTATAAGGATGGTTGGGAGGGGGGGTACAGAAATGGTTCTGTTATTCAGCAGGTTACCCATGGACACGGAGGAGAAGAGAGTTGGAATGCAAAAACAGGACACTACAGTACAGCGGTAACACCAAGAAAAATGCAATGTAAAACTACTGATCACAACTATGTAGATGGCAGGAGGGGGCATTATATGGGAAGCGGGGAACAGGCAGTCTGTGACCAAAAAGGAGTTTGACAAGACTCACCGTCACGTTATTAACCTCTGATGTTTGAATTGTTTAGCTGCACTCCTTCCAGGTGTTTGGCTCACTGGATAAAGTTAACTAAGTGAACTAGGATATATCAGTGATCACCCATATACAGGGGGGAAAAAAAGTATTAGTAAGCCACCAATTGGCTAAGTTCTCCACTTAAAAGATGAGAGAGGCCTGGAATTTCATCATTAGGTACACGTCAACTTGGACAGACAAATTTGAGAAAAAAAATCAAGAAAATCACATGTATGATTTTTAATGAATTTATTTGCAAATTATGGTGGAAAATAAAGTATTTGGTTCACCACAAACAAGCAAGGATTTCTGGTCTCACAGACGGAAATTCTTCTTAGAGGCTCCTCTGTCCCTCCACTCGTTACCTGTATATGGCACTGTTCTGAACTTGTATCAGTATAAAAGACACTGTCACAACACAAACAGCACACTCCAAAAACTCCACTTATGGCCAAGACCAAAGAGCGCCAAAGGACACCAGAAAACAAAAATTGAGACCTGCACCAGGCTGGGAAGACTGAATCTCTGCAATAAGAGTAAGCCAGCTTGGTTTGAAGAAGAAAGTCAACTGTAGGGAGCAATTAAATTCATGAAATAACTGTAGAAAGACATACCAAAACCAGCTGGATAAAATCTCTCCTCGATCTGGGCCTACCACGCAAGATCAAAGTCAAGCCCCATGGGGATCAAAATGATACAAAGAACGGTGAGCAAAAAATCCCAGAACCACACAGGGGGACAACATAGGTGAATGACCTGCAAGAGAGCTGGGGATCCAAAGTAACAAGCTACAATCAGGAACCACTACGCCGCAGGGACTCAACTCCTGCAGTGCCAGGACGGCCCCCTGCTTAAGCCAGTACATTGTCAGGCCCGTTGAAGTGCTAGAGTGCATTTGGATGATCCAGAAGAGGATTGGGAGAATGTCATATGCGTCAAGATGAAACCAAAATAGAACTTTTTGGTAAACTCAACTCGTCGGTTGGAGGACATAAGAATGCTGATGTTGCATCCAAGAGAACACCATTACCTAATGTGAAGCATGAGGGGTGGAATTATGCATCATGCTTGGGGCTGTTTTTCTGAAACACAGGGACCAGGACGATCTGATCCGGCGAAAGGACAAGAATGAATGGGGCCATGTTCACTCATGACTTTTGAGCTGTCTCCTAAAACCTCCTTCCATCAGCCAAGGGCAATGGAAGATGAACCGTGGGCTGGGCTCTTTTCAGCTATGGACAAATGATCCCAAACACACCGCCCGGGAATGAAGGAGTGGCTTCGTAAGAAGCATTGCAAGGTCTTGGGAGTAGCCCTAGCCCAGTCTCCCGATGTCTCAACCCAATAGAAACATACTTTGGAGGGAGTTGAATATAATTGCAATAGTTGCCCCAGCGACAGCCCCAAAACATCCATCTGCTCTAGAGAGTAAGCCATCTGCCAGGAGGAATGGGCCAAAACTACAAGCAACAGTGTGGTGAAACTTGTGAAGACTTACAGAAAACGTTTCGACCTGTGTCATTGCCAACAAAGGGTATATAACAAAGTATTGAGAAACTTGTTAGTTATTGACCAAATACTATTGGTCCACCCATTAATTTGCACCAATAAATTCATTAAAATCCGAATACAATGTGAATTTCTCATTTGGTCTGTCATAGTTGAACGGTACTATGATGAAAATTACGGCCTCTCTAATTTTTAAGTGGGAGAAACTTGCCCACAATTGGGGTGACTAAATACTTTTTTTCCCCACTGGACCAGCTTAAACGAATCATATAACTGTGGTGGTCGGGTATGCTGTGCTCCCACGAGTATGTATATAACCACAGAGAGAACATGGTTCTACTCATCAGGGACCGTATAAAACACTTAGGGCAAGCTATCATGACTATGTGACATGACTGATATCGTGAGGAAAGTTGGTGTCACGACTGTCTGTGAGATGCGCGGTAAACGAAGTCAGGCCGCAGGACACAGAAACTCTCGGATACGGTTACTTAATACGAAAAGGATCCAAAAGGACAAGAAAAAATAACTCCAAGAGGGAGGAAATAAACCGGCTCACAAAATCAGACAAACGTTTGAAGGGGAAAACAATCACACACAACGTACAGATGAGAGACAGGGGTAATTATAAGGGAAAACATAACATAACTGACGAACAGGTGTAAACAATAAAGACAAAAACTAAACAAAAACTGAATAACATCGAAACGGACAGTAGCTAGTACTACGGGGACGTACGAACGCCGAAGCTGCCTGAGCAAGGAGAGGAGCAGCCTTCGGCAGAATCCGTGGGACAGTACCCACCCTTGACGCGCGAAGGCGTGGTGGTAACCAGCAGTGCGCCGATCCGGCCTCGGGGCACGGCCAGGAGGACGCGGATGCAGCGGCGAGTTGGGTACTCCGGTAGAACTCTGTCAACAGGGAGGGATCTAGATGTCCCTCCTAGGGACCCCAGCACCGTCCTCCGGACCG
>JAGTTL010000423.1:27187-48931 GCA_036851935.1 Coregonus suidteri | reverse complement strand
TCTATAGGAGTAGGTCAGTCAAATTACAGTAAGAACTGTTTACCCACTATCAGAAGTGCCTAAGATTACTCGGTTAGCTGAAAAAGCACAAAAATGTACTTTATCTTGGGCCTCCTGAGTGGCACAGCGGTCAAAGGCACTGCATCGCAGTGTTGCGGCATCACTACAGCCTGGGGTTCAATCCTAGGCTGTGTCACAACTGGCCGTGACCGGGTTAGGGGAAGGTTTGGCCGGAGGGGCTTTACTTGGCTCATCGTGCTCTTGTGGCGGGCCAGGCGCCTGCATGCTGACTTCGGTCGTCAGTTGAATGGTGTTTCCTCCGACACATTGGTGCGAGCGGGTGTTAAGAGGCGCGGCTTGGTGGGTCATGTTTCGGAGGACACATGACTCGACCTTAGCCTCCCCTGAGCCCATTGTGGAGTTGCAGCAATGAGACAAGATCGTAATCATAAAAAAGGGGTAAACATTTTGTTTTTTACTTTATCTTTGCAGGCTCAGGTTGACTGTCCCATGGAATTGCCCTTATATGGTGAGTCATAAAAAGCGGGAGTTTTAAAAGGTGTATTACAAAACATAACCCCAGTAACTCAAGAAACCTGAATTTGTTTTGAAGAGTGGCACAGTGGTCTAAGGCACTGCATCGCAGTGCTAGCTGTGCCACTAGAGATCCTGGTTCGAATCCAGGCTCTGTCGTAGCCGGCCGCGACCGGGAGACCCATGGGGCGGCGCACAATTGGCCCAGCATCGTCCAGGGTAGGGGATGGAATGGCCGGAAGGGATGTAGCTCAGTTGGTAGAGCATGGCGTTTGCAACGCCAGGGTTGTGGGTTCGATTCCCACGGGGGGTATGAAAAATGAAAAAATTATGTATGCACTAACTGTAAATCGCTCTGGATAAGAGCGTCTGCTAAATGACTAAAATGTTAATCTAGTAAACCAATGACTAGCTTAAGTGTAAAAATATACCATAATGGAGATAGCATTGAACCTGGTGAGAAGAATAACAGTCTCCCAGCCTAAACACCTATCAGAGTAAAAAATACCACCTAAGGGTTCACTCCAATGTAAGGATCGATAAAAGTGAGAATTCAATTAGAAGTCTGTTTATTTATAAAGAGCAGATCAATATCTCTCCAGAAACTCAGTCTGCAGCCTGACCAACCCTAGCATTTACATTCAAGGTTTTAACCTAAAACGCCTCATCTGATTTTTGTGGAAATTAATTGGATCTCATTGGAACCACATGGCTTAAACAGCAAAAATAAACAGCCATTACAGTGCCTTCGTTTTTTGGTTTGGGACTGATTGGATCTTTCAGTTACATTAGGAAAATATTAATTTGATTAGCGTTTTCCAGGGGCTTTATACTGTGCAGTTTGTCAGTGGGACAAACAGGGTCATGTTGATGTACTGTACCGTATTAGTATATGGTTGTGACAGAGACTTCATCCATATGCCTCATGTTTGACCAAAAGTATCTCTGTTGTTGGACTTCTAGTGAATTATCAAGTCATGAGACTTACAGTAGATCAACAACGTCAATACAGCTGAAAATAATGTATTCCCTTTCAGAGGCACACAGCATACTGGGTTATCATACGTCAACATATAAACAATACATGTTTAATGCATGGTAGCATACCTAATGACTCACATACTGTACCAACAGTTAGCGATCACAGCTACGGCTGTTTGAGTAGCATGCTTTGTAATACAGTTAATGTAACTCTGCACAAGGGGTGTTTGATAGGCTTGACCATTAAGGAATTTCCTCCATTCACAAAGGGAAACACCTTGAAAAAGCTCCAACAGGGTCAATAGGCCAAACCATTTGAAGAGCAATCTAACAACATCAGTCACCTCCACCTCTAGTTTCACTTTGCATTGTTTGCTCTTGGCTGGTCAGACAATTGCTGCAGCTCAATGAACCGGCTTTGTGAGGACCACCATGTATCAGACAGAATGTGAAGTGAACAACATAAAGGACTTCATTAGGGTACAGAACAGAGATAATTAAGCCTGAAGGCCTCAGACAGTTCCTATCATTGAGCACAATGTTCAGTTTGTTTTAATCAGACAGTAACAGAGTGAATAGTATGTTACCCTGGGGAAGGTGTAACTTTATAACCTGAAATGTCTTCTGATGACCTTTGAACCCTGCATGGTGTGACACGTCACTGGTGTTCAAGAAGAAGCGTGTTCGCTCTGTGTGTAATCCAAAATGTACAGAAGTGCCATGTAAATCATATGGGTTATGTCCAACCACAGTCTTTTTATATATATTATTATTATATTATATATTATATATTTTATATTTATTTATATATATATTTACATATTTAAATAATAAATAAAATATAATAATAAATATAATATATATATAAATATAATATAAATATAATATATATAAATATTTTTATGATGTTAAAAAGTACTGCTGAGCGACCCGACCGAGTACATTAGCCCCTTCCAGCAACTTGAAATGGAACATTCTGCTTATTGGAGTTACACTCTTTTTAAGTACTAGGGCAGTGACTGATGATAATGATTTGCTGCTCAGCGCTTACACACACATCCATTCACCCACAAAGGAGATGCATTGACAAGATGAAGGCTGATGATGGCAAAATGGTGCCCTGGCCTGCTGTTTCTGCTGAGAAGACCAGTGTATGGTCTTGTCTTGCTCATGTTCTGTGATCTTCCCCAGGTTTTCCACTGTTAGACAACGAGGACCAGATGGTTAGCTTAGCGTTTCAGTCCAGATTTGTCCTTGACAGCACAACAAATAAAAAGTGCATTTTGGGATTGTGAAAGGAAATGAGTGTATACTGGGAAGGATTAGCATACAGGGAAAATACTTTAATGTCTTGACTCTTTAGTGCAGTAGTTGTACGTCCTATAATGTAAATCGAGCCCTAGTTTTGGCGTACAACATTATCTCTTTATATCACCCCGTCGCTACACGCTTTGGCATTGGAGGAGAAAAGAGGAGCACAGATGAAATCAATCATAGACACTAATGACTTGTGGGATCAAAGAAGACGCCACTTCTCTGTAAATGTTTAACATAAGGCACGTAAAGAGGGCCTGCTCCTTTATGTAGAAGTATATTCTCCCTGTGCGACCCTGAGAATGGCTGGGAGGCAGCGACGACGGCAACCTGGCCTAGCACCTCTGGACAGTAAAACCTGCCATTTGTCAAGACCAGAACCCAGTAGGGCTGTAACTGCTGCTGGGACAGGGGCACAGGTCAGCCTGTCTGCTGACAGATCTGCAATCTTGTGGATCTGAACCTCAATCTCCTCCCTCTTTCTCACTTCTTCTCACTGTCTTTCTATCTCTATCTCTTTCTCTCTCTTTCTCACTGTCTTTCTCACCGCTCACAGTCTCTCTGTTTCTCTCCCTGTCTCAACCCACTGTCTGTCTCTTCTCTCTCACTTAACCCTCCCTCTGTCTCTCCATCGCTCTCTCTGCTTCAGTTAATCAGGCACCATCATATGTTACTTGCCACTTGTCCCAGAAAAGACCATGGGAAGAAAATGTTGTCTCTCAAACACAATCCTGTCAAACAATTACCGTTTTTTATTTCCTAGGAGATTCATGAATGTTGATCACAGGTCTGTGCTGCTAGGAACCAGGCAGAGGGAGTCAAACTTGAAATAATGTTAGTTTCCTGTCACCTGGTATTTTCAGTGGGAGCTTGTAAAAAGTGCCATTGACATGCTATGCCTGACCTTAAATCTCCTAAATTCCTGCCAGCCTGCCTTATGTCACCGGGGTAGTAACACTAGCTTTGGAACAGTCTCCCTGCTTAGCAACTTAAATGGTTCTCAATACCTTACTAGCGCGGTGGTTTACTTCACAACACGCTCGGCTGAGCAAAAGCAGTACACAGCTTCAAAGTTCCAAACTAGATAGTAATCTTTTCTCCTCACCAAAGAACAGACCTCAAGGTCAGCAGCATACATTAACTTCAACGTGCCCATTCATCATCACAGCACTAATACACTAACCAGTAACAACAATGAAGCCAAATGTTATCCAAAGAAAAGATAGCTGTTATAAGCGTGTGTCTTTAACAAACATTCTTTATGACTATTAACATGCATATTTCTCTGTTCGCCTTAACAGCATGGGGGTTTATATCAGTAAATAAAACAGTCCAGGGACATCAAAATCAAGGCATGATTGTTTATAAATGCATGTAACCTCAAAGGCAGGCAGAGGTGTTGTAGTAATATACTGCCAGTCAGACATAACAAGTATTACAGGAGGAAAGAGTAGGGCGATAAGGGGCAAGCAGGAGGCAAGGTCTGTTAGGAGGCAGGGCCTGTGGTCTCAGTGAAAACCCTATCCTTTCACACAGCCATGAAAAACAATTCATTTCTACATGTCAAATGTCTTGTATGAAGTCTTATGGGAAGTGAGTGGCTGCATTGCTGAACCAGAGTGTGTGTCCTCACAGCAGTGTCACATCCAAGCCTCCTTCCTCAAGATTGGGTGGAAGAGTTGAGCTTAATGGTGTTGCTCACTGGGAATCTCCCTTCCCAGAGTGTCCACAGCTCCCAAGGAGATCTCAACACACAGTCCTGCTACATTAGGCCTCACATCACATGTGGCTCGCTGTGTGGCTTTTAAACACACTTCAAACACACACACATTAACGTACGCACGAACGCATGCACTCACACACACAGTCTGTTTACATACAAGGCCCACAGTATGACTCTCTTTTCTGGGCTGATGAGACATAGCATACAGTAAATAAATTACAAAGCCATTAGAAGAAGAAGAAGAAGAAGAAGAAGAAGAAGAAGAAGAAGAAGAAGAAGAAGAAGAAGAAGAAGAAGAAGAAGAAGAAGAAGAAGAAGAAGAAGAAGAAGAAGGCTTCATTGTCCAATTGTACAAAGGTCAACTTCCGTTTTATCACAACACCTCCAAAAGACACACATACATAAACACAGATTGGAGAGGTTGGAGCAGAGGGCAGCCATACTGCAGGGCCCATGAAGCAGTTGTGGGGGTTAAGTGCCTTGCTCAACGGCACAATAGCAGGAGATGGCATCTAGGATGTTGATACCAGCAACCCTCCGGTTGCCAGTTCGCTTAACTCAAGATTTTTCCTGTCAGACCTGGGATTTGAACTAGCAACCCTCTGGTTGCTGGCTCGCCTCTCTATACTCTAGGCACTTCAAACTCAACTCTGGAGCTTGAAGCCAGCTCCACTGCATGTTTTCAGTGTCAAACTCAACTCTGGAGCTTGAAGCCAGCTCTACTGCATGTTTTCAGTGTCAAACTCAACTCTGGAGCTTGAAGCCAGCTCCACTGCATGTTTTAGACCTGGGACACCAGGTGTGTACAATTAATTAGCGGGTAGAAAAGAAAACCAGCAGGCTCTGGACCTCATCGTGTAAGAGCTGAACACCCCTGCTCTACACTATTTAAGTTTACTCTCACCCCCCACTTTTCAGCTCTTTGCTGGGAACGCATGATTCCACACCGTTTGCCCTGCGGTCCTCTGAGTATAGAGAAAGAGCCCATCTCCAAATCAACTTCTTTAGGAAAACACCCCTTTTGTTGGAAACAAACATCATTCTGTTGTTATCCAGAGTCACATTTCTTTATTTTCCAAGCTATAGCACACAATATTTTACATACAGCAGGTTTTTAAAGGATCAAAGACTTTGGTCTGCTTTGTGTTTTAACTTTTTATTTTCATGTTTTCATTCTTGCCATGGAAAGAAATATAGAGATACTGGTATCATTACCATCCTAAATAATACATTTTATCTCAGAGGTTCAACAACAGCCTTTTCAAACATCCTTGTATTGGTGCACTGATGAATATTCTGTCCTTTAAAATGTAGTGAATATTTCTGCTTTACTTCCTATAATTTGTTTTAAAGACGTACCTACAACAAGTTCTACATAGAGCCATGACTACATGGAACTCTATTCCACATCAGGTAACTGATGCAAGCAGTAGAATCAGATTTTTAAAAAAACAGATAAAAATACACCTTGTGGAAGAGCGGGGACTGTGAAGCAACACAAACATAGGCACAGACACATGCATACACACATGATAACATACGCACTATACACACACGTACACATGGAATTTGGGTTGTAGATATGTGGTAGTGGAGTAGGGGCCTGAGGGCACACACTTAGTGTGCTGTGAAATCTGTTATGAATGTATTGTATTGTTTTTTAAATGTATAACTGCCTTACATTTGCTGGACCCCAGGAAGAATAGCTACTGCCTTGGAAGCAGCTAATGGGGATCCATAATAAATACAAATAGAAAGAAATACAGTGTCTGCCACCAAGGCTCCCCTTGCTAACACTTCCCTAAGCACCCACAACCATAGTTGTAACATGAGCATGACCAGAACGTATTGCCCTAGTCACACCTCCTCAATGTTATTTGTAACACTCACGGTCACAAACAATAGGATGCCAGCTCACTGTTTGCATACTGACACATTCGTTTCCAAATGATCCCATTTTACACACTCTAGGCTCACATGTCATCAGAGTTTGCGTCCATGTGTGTAAATGCTCCAGGAGCCAGGGAGAGCCTGGAATAGATCATGGGGAAGAGAGGCCAGCCAGGGAGGATGCTTGGCATTTCAGCCGTCAGTAGTCACTTATGCATGGGGCCTGGGGAGCTCAGACTGCTATTAATACTGCATGATGTTGGAGTGAGGAGCCAGCAGACACCCCTCATAGTGCCCTGGGCTAATGGTCCAGGGCTGAGTTTCCCAAAAACATCGTAGCACTAAGATCATCTTAATTCCATTGAAACTAAATGGATGAAAGATGATCTAAGTGTTACGATGCTTTTGGGAAACCAAGCCCAGCACTGCGGCAGAACCAAGCATACCCCCATAGGACTTCACAGGGATAGAATAGTCAGGCAGCACCACCAGAAGCACCACAGCAGAATCTCAACATGATGGATATGCCACTCCCTGGTTTATCGCAATTTGATGTCTGGGAACAGATCAGGGTGTGATTCCAGCAGACAGGGATGCTTAGTTCACCAGGGGTTAGATTCCTAACAATGCATCTTAACTGTGGCCACATCGACAACCCTGGATTAGCTCTTATCAATTCTTCAGATTCTTCTGGCCATGCTATCTAGGGACAAAGGCAATATGGATGGGGTTGTGTAACCTAACCAACTGTGGTCTCTTTGTTACTGTAACTGGGACTTTTCCTTAAACCTCTTTAAATAAAGTTGGAGACTTTGTTCCAAATGATAATTGTGTTAGATTTAATTACTGCAATCATTTGTGGCATCTCAAACTCAAATGACAAAATAATTTGAAGGTTTCATTACCGTCATAGTTATCAGGATGTTATTTACAGTAATATAACTTTCTAAACAGTGAGGATATTGCAGTTTCTCTGAAAGTCAACATAGTAAAACAAAAACAGCCCTGTGACAATAAATGTCACTATTATTGTACATTTATATAATATTCCTCATATAAGGATAGAAAATAAATGTTTCAGTGTAGGAAGCATGTTATTTCTTCACAAAACTAACTACACGATGTCATAGTATTCCACCTAATGGTCTTATACTCACTATATGACAGACCTGCCAGCCTTGATGAATCTGTATGAGTACCACTTTTATATGCCATTTAGCAGACGCTTTTATCCAAAGCGACTTACAGTCATTCGTGCATACATTTTTGTGTATGGGTGGTCCCGGGATTCGAACCCACTACCTTGGCGTTACAAGCGCCGTGCTCTACCAGTTGAGCTACAGAGGACCACTTCAGCTTGGAGCTGGGTGCGCCCGGGACCCACACCGCTTAAATCATAGGTAAATGCACCTTTTTTAGCCTTATAATGATGTTGGCAGAAGTCTGCCTCAGTAGGAATGGTAGGCTATAGACTGTTATGGGTACTTGGTAATTGGGTGCTCTTCAGTAACTAACTAGAAATATGCTGCAACATACAATCAGGGTTTTCCATAGGATTTTCTGATGAGGTGATGCTGATATTGGCCTAAGAGCGGCTAGGGGAGAAGTCCGGGTCAGTGACCCCCTCTGGAAGTTGGAATATTTAGCGTTTTTTAAACACCTGTATTTGCCATTTCCTGAATCCTAGAACCATACATTATATCAAACAATGAAGCCAACACAGAAGTCTAACAATGTTTGATCCTGATTTTTTTTTTGGGGTGGTCTCAAAGACCCTGTCACATTTTCCTATGTTATTTTAGGGATAATTAGGTAACACTTTACCCAGCGTCATAACATGTTATGACACAGTCATAACCATGTCATAACATGTCATAACAGCTGACATAATTTGTCATAACCTGTTATAATATGGTCATAACACTGACATAACACATATATTTAGACCTGTTGTTACATATATTGTGTTATTTTATGGCTGGTTATGACACCTACATAAGAGTGTCAAAACCCACAAACCCTACCACACAAGGCAAAACATTCCATTACACCATAGCCTACGTGTCAACAGTACGTTTATGTTGTATATATATATTTATTTATTGACCATATTAAATTATCATTGTAATTGTGCACACATTGATGTCAGACATGCACCTACCCCAATGCTCTGTTGCTTATGACTGAGATGAATGCAGGAGCTGATTTCAGGAGCAGGACAAGACACCCTCTTTTTTATTAGTCCAAGTAAAGTGACACAGGATGGTCATAATGCTTCATGACAGTGTCATAAAGTGTATTTTCTACAAGTTATATAAAATATAATGAAAAAAACATGACGTAAAGAATTCATTACAACGACAACAAAGGATTTAAGAAATAAACTTTCAAACGAGAGAAAACTAATTTGAATAAATGTGGGTTTTGAATCTCTTATGTAGGTGTCATAACCAGCCATAAAATAACGCAATATATGTCACAATAGGTGTAAATATATGGGTCATGACAATGTTATGACCATATTATGACAGGTTATGACAAGTTATGTCAGCTGTTATGACATATTATGACATGGTTATGACCGTTATGACACTGGGTGTTAAGTAAAGTGTTACCGATAATTATTATTCTAATAGGCATCTGTATGTGGATAGTCTAGGTATAGTCTGGCTTATTTTTTGATAATTTGACAAATAATTCAGAATAATTCAATTACTGGATGCGTAGTAGTCGACTGTATTTGGAATAATCATGAAACTGCCATTATATGAGCTTGTTTCAGAACTCCATCTCAATCATCAATCTACCTTCTCAGTTAGGCCTACCATTCAATTTTGCCTTGTTTTCATTAGTGCTTGACATGGGCAGGAGCTCACCGGAACTGAGCACCTAAAATGTTTTACTGCTTGAGATCCTGTTCCTCTTATAGAATATTAGCTCAAATGTATTGTGGCGCTCCTGCTCCTAAATATAAACAGTACCAGCACCCAAAATGATAACCGGCATCTATTTCAGTCCCAGTCAAGTACTGGTTGTCATTGGTGAACTGACTAGGTTATTATCACATCATTAGCAGCTTAGCCTATTGTTGACATATGGATACATCAAGGGGACAGATCAAATTTAAAAGACTAACATAATGTTCTACGAATGGCCGGTATTAAGCTTACTGTATGCTTCCCAGTCGAAACAGTTTGTGCAAATATTATGATTACATTTTGTGTTGTTTTTGTTCGTTTTGGTCTTCGGCAGGGGTTTTCGTGCAAACCCCAAAATGATTGAGGCAAGTCGAAGTTCGGTAGCCGAAGTCTACACCCCTTCGTCGGTGATTGGTCAGCAGTACTACTCCTAGTGTTTGTTGTCATTTAATGAGAGACAACTAGTTTTTATGCACATTCTTTCACTTGAGAAATACTGCACCATCTTAGCTAGATGTAAAATTGCGCGACTAAGACCTCCTCGGCAAAAACGTCAAAATGAATGACAGATTTCTTGATTTAGCTTAGATTAATTCAGACTACTTTGAGGAAGTGTTTCTGGCTATGTTGTTGCTACGGTGGCTCAAGAGGGACAAACAACAGTAATATAGAATTTTTCAAGCAAAGGTCTTTAGAGAGCATGAGAGCACAGATGGTCGCTTCGCCTAGCCGAGTTCTGCTACAAGCAAATTGAATCTATGTATGCAGACGCCTTAAGCGGAGTTTGGGAAACCCTGAGCTAGAGTTTTGTTGCCTGTAGTTGCACAGGTGACATGCTGGTAAAAATGAATACGCTTGCGTACTACGGTAGTGGAGATCATAGCATGTGCCGCCTGCTAAATAGGTTACAGATACACTCGTTTAGGAGTAGAAACGTTGATGCTGCGGCTATTTAACGAGTGAAAACAAAGCGAGAACCGTCAAAACCATGCACATACACTACCAGTGAAAAGTTTGGACACACCTACTCATATAACAATAATATATTGTAGAATAATATTGAAGACATCAAAACTATTAAAAAACACATATGGAATCATGTAGTAACCAAAAAATATATTTTATATTTGAGATTCTTCAAATAGCCACCCTTTGCCTTGATGACAGCTTTGCACACTCTTGGCATTATCTCAACCAGCTTCATGAGGTAGTCACCTGGAATGCATTTCAATTAACAGGTGTGCTTTCTTAAAAGATAATTTGTGGAATTTCTATCCTTCTTAATGCATTTGAGCCTATCAGTTGTGTTCTGACAACGTAGGGGGGGTATACAGATGATAGCAAAATACCAAGTCCATATTATGGCAAGAACAGCTCAAATAAGCAAAGAGAAATGACAGTCCATCATTACTTTAAGACATGAAGGTCAGTCAATGCGGAAAATATCAAGAAGTAGGGATCTTCCGGTAGAGGGCTGATATACAAGATGGCGTATTGAATACACAGCGGTACAAATCACCTCAAGATAAAAACATAATATTAAATATCAGTAAGTTAGACTAAATATTAACATTTCATATATTTGAGGGTAATAACATTCAATCTGGATAATAACACAAAACAAATTAAAAGGCTATAGAAATGAATCAACAAACATTAGAACAACACGCAACACCCAAACACGACGGAAGATAAACGAGGAGAATCAATCTCCAAGAGAAAATGCGACTCCTCGACTGATACAGATGATTTATGCTTTTCACCACTGGGACTGGTAAGTGTGGAAATCGACCTGTTGAAGTCGAAAAATGACAAACTGGACATACTAGATTTGGTCAGTAATGATGTAAAAGAGTTGAATGCGAGTCTTGAAATGAGTGATGGAAAAGCTGCGATAATGGAGAGTGATACAAAAAAACTAAAAGGGCTAGGATGGAAACGTACGTTAAGGAACTTAAAAAGGATAACAACTTTCTGAGAGAAGCCTTACTAGACATACAAACTAGATTGATGAGAGAAAATCTAGTACTTACAGCTAATCATGGCTACCCGGACTATTTGCACTGCCCCCCCACCCCATCCTTTTTACGCTGCTGCTACTCTGTTAAGTATTTATGCATAGTCACTTTAACTCTACCCACATGTACATATTACCTCAACTACCTCAACTAGCCGGTGCCCCCGCACATTGACTCTGCAACGGTACCCCCCTGTATATATAGCCTCCCTACTGTCACATTATTTTACTTCTGCTCTTTTTTTTTTTTTCTCAACACTTTTTTTGTTGTTGTTTTATTCTTACTTTTTTGTTTAAAATAAATGCACTGTTGGTTAAGGGCTGTAAGTAAGCATTTCACTGTAAAGTCTGCACCTGTTGTATTCGGCGCATGTGACCAATAAAATTTGATTTGATTTGATTTGATATCCAGGAAAAAGAGGGAGAGATTATAGAAAAAATTGACTTATTTCTTACAGCGCTTCAAATTCCACTCGAGGCTGTCGACAAAATCCAACTCGAACGTGTACACCGTTTCAGACAAAGAGGACAGAGATATGAGCATCCAATCGTTGCCAAATTTGCTTTTTTTAAGGATAAAGTAATGGTTAAAAGCCTAGGTAAAAGACTTGCTGGCACGATTTTTGGCATGAATTATCAGTTCCCGAGGGAGATTGCAGAACGGCACAAAGTTCTGTACCCAATCTTCAAGGAAAATAGATTAAAAGGGAAGCGTGTTGCTCTTGTTGTCGATAAACTGTATATTGACAACCAAATGTTCCGCGACACAAAGACTACTCCATGGCTATTCTGAAAGTTCTAATAGAGGAGTCGAATAATAGAACACCCAATACTAGCCATGGTAGGGATTGTAATAATAAAGCACATTTATAGTAGATATAGTATTTTATAAAGGGATTAGACGGTATTACAAGAAAAGATAACAAGCAAAATAATACATCTTCAAATACAACTAAATTAGAACACAAGTACTCAATCAACATAGTGGAGATAAAACCATAGCAAACAGAAGACATAGAAGGCACAGTATGTGGGTATGTGTGGATGAATTGTGATGGAAGGTGTGGTGTGTGTTTTTGTGTTTGAATAAGTGTGGCGTTAAGTGAGTGAGAAAGGAAATGGTTGCATATCCCAGAACCAACGTGTGTCTGTGAGCAGGGGTTGTGAGAGAGAGCTTTCAATTTTGTGCAGATGAGGGACATACATTTTAAAATATAATCTAATATTTTTTTTTTGGTTCTATCATGATGGAACGATCCCCAACCTTATATCCTGGACACCCACCTGAGCGACCCATACACCAAAGAGAAATCCCCATCTGTTTTATGGACCTGCTGTGAGTTGCCTATATGCAGCCAAAACAGAAAAATAAATGCGGTCAGAGACCTACTTGAGCAGCACCGCCCCCTCAAGATTCTGAGCCTGCCTGGAAGGGTTTGTCCTACAAAGCCAGAGCCTGCTGATGGGAGAGCATAATATACAAGGAACTTCTCAAAGCTGCTAATGAGAACCTTGACGACCTTGTACCTAGCCGGTGGGGATTCCGGTGGATTCCCAGGTAGTGGCAGTGCTGGCAACACTGGATGCAGTAACACATGGGGAGGGGGTCACACTCGGACAATCAGAGAGGGGGCTTATCATTGTGGCCCAGGTGGAACAAAATAATCAAAGGTCTGAATGCACGGAGATGCTTGGGAAAAATGGTTACAACTGGGGACCATAGTGTTTGTGTCTCAGGTGAAGAGGGTGGATCTGATCTCCATCACCTAGGAATTTACATAGATTAAATAGATTAATCAAATCTCACATTGTTGTCAATTTCTGCTCAATCTTGCATGTTTTCTCAAACAGCTGTAACTGTATATGCATTCGTATATGCATTCGTAAATCAGGTCCTTTCTTGAGTTGGACTCTGGGATGTAACAACCGTTGAGCATTTGATTTTATGGTTGATTGTGGAGGAAAGGGGTTGAGTGTGTTAGAGTATGTGCGTGTGTGTTTATCCCACATCTGTTGCAAGGGGGTAAGGATGTTAGGGAGAATACAGGATGAACCAAAATAATTGTTTGCTAAAATAATAATTGCTTTTCAAAAATGTAACGTAATACAATGGCAGTCCGGGTTATAGGTTAAAACCCTACGCATGAACTGCCGACATTATTACACATATTAATTGATAATGATGAAAAATAAGACATGCAAGATATTTGAATAGATATACAGTTGAAGTCTGAAGTTTACATACACTTAGGTTGGAGTCATTAAAACTCATTTTTTTCAACCACTCCACAAATTTCTTATTAACAAACTATAGTTTTGGCAAGTCGGTTAGGACATCTACTTTGTGCATGACACAAGTCATTTTTCCAACAATTGTTTACAGACAGATTATTTCACTTATAATTCACTGTATCACAATTCCAGTGGGTCAGAGGTTTACATACACTAAGTTGATTGTGCCTTTAAACAGCTTGGAAAATTCCAGAAAATGATGTCATGGCTTTAGAAGCTTCTGATAGGCTAATTGACATCATTTGAGTCAATTGGAGGTGTACCTGTGGATGTATTTCAAGGCCTACCTTCAAACTCAGTGCCTCTTTGCTTGATATCATGGAAAAATCAAAAGAAATCAGCCAATTGTAGACCTCCACAAGTCTGGTTCATCCTTGGGAGCAATTTCCAAACGCCTGAAGTTACCACGTTCATCTGTACAAACAATAGTACGCAAGTATGAACATCATGGGACCACGCAGCTGTCATACCGCTCAGGAAGGAGACGCATTCTGTCTCCTAGAGATGAACATACTTTGGTGCGAAAAGTGCAAATCAATCCCAGAACAACAGCAAAGGACCTTGTGAAGATGCTGGAGGAAACAGATACAAAAGTATCTATATCGACAGTAAAACAAGTCCTATATCGACAAGAAGAAGCCACTGCTCCAAAACCGACATAAAATGCCAGACTATGGTTTGCAACTGCACATTGGGACAAAGATCGTACTTTTTGGAGAAATGTCCTCTGGTCTGATTAAACAAAAATAGAACTGTTTGGCCATAATGACCCCCCAAAAAAGGGATGGCTTCCATGCCGAAGAACACCATCCCAACCGTGAAGCACGGGGGTGGCAGCATCATGCTGTGGGGGTGCTTTGCTGCAGGAGGGACTGGTGCACTTCACAAAATAGATGGCATCATGAGGAAGGAAAATTATGTGGATATATTGAAGCAACATCTCAAGACATCAGTCAGGAAGTTAAAGCTTGGTCGCAAATGGGTCTTCCAAATGGACAATGACCCCAAGCATACTTCCAAAGTTGTGGCAAAATGGCTTAAGGACAACAAAGTCAAGGTATTGGAGTGGCCATCACAAAGCCCTGACCTCAATCCTATAGAAAATGTGTGGGCAGAACTGAAAAAGTGTGTGCGAGCAAGGAGGCCTACAAACCTGACTCAGTTACACCAGCTCTGTCAGGAAGAATGGGCCAAAATTCATCCAACTTATTGTGGGAAGCTTGTGGAAGGCTACCCGAAACGTTTGACCCAAGTTAAACAATTTAAAGGCAATGCTACCAAATACTAATTGAGTGTACGTAAACTTCTGACCCACTGGGAATGTGATGAAAGAAATAAAAGCTGAAATAAATAATTCTCTCTACTATTATTCTGACATTTCACATTCTTAAAATAAAGTGGTGATCCAAACTGACCTAAAACAGGGAATGTTTACTAGGATTAAATGTCAGGAATTGTGAAAAACTGAGTTTGAATGTATTTGGCTAAGGTGTATGTAAACTTCCGACTTCAACTGTATATTTTAAATAGCCATATATATATATATATATATATATATATATATATATATATATTGAGGTGAGAGCATTGGAAATGCTTTTGGCGGTTGACCTGCTTCTGTTTTGTGGGTGGCACTGTCTGCTGTTTTCGATGGATGGGTCCTGGCCTCTTGGGGCCCTAGGGATCCGGAGGGACGGGGGTGGTATGCCGATCACTGGGATGATGGCCCAACTTGGGATGGGGAGGGGCTTTAGCGGGGGAATTAGTGGAGAACAATTGGAGGGTTACTTAGTAACAATGCAAATATCATGGTACAGCTATATGGACACTCAATCACTATGGTATTTTTTATTGGTAAATTTACAAACATATATAATGATATCTCATTATCTCATTATGGTATATGGTGAAATAAGTATAGCTTATATAATAATAATAATAATAATAATAATAATAATAATAATAATAATAATATATAATAATAGCTATAGATAATAACAAAAGAAGAACAATATTTACATGGCTCAAAGAGAAGGAATATAATATCTATTGTTTACAGGAAACTCATTCAACAATTCTAGATGAAGTTGCGTGGAAAAAGGAATGGGGCGGCGGGGGAAATATACTTCTCCCATGGGCAAAGAAACTCAAAAGGGGTGATGATATTAATTAACAGTAATTTCGATCCGAATGTGCAAATTGTCCAAACAGATATGCAAGGTAGATGGATTATTTTACATATGTTATTGGACCATAAACAGATATGGCTCATTAACCTTAATGATGATCCACACTTCTTTGACAATATATATAATAAATTATCAACCCTGCAAGCAATTCAAGACTATATTATTATGGTGGGAGATTATAATACAGTTTTATATTGCTCAATGGACCGTAAAGGAAATCACACTACAAACAATCACCCTCATGCTCTTAAGGAAATCGTGAATGTCATGGATACATTAGAACTAGTAGATATATGGAGGCTTAAATATCCTGATCTAGTGAGATGTACATGGCGGAGGCTCAATCAAGCTAGTCGTCTTGACTACTTTCTTATGTCATTCTCGTTGGCACCAAAGTTTAAAAAAGTGTGGATAGGGGACAGAATGCGGTCGGACCATCATATAATTGGCATATACATTACTCTTACTGAATTTCCACATGGGCGAGGATATTGGAATTTTAATCAAAGCCTATTGGATGATAACTTGTTTTTAACTAGGACAGAGGAATTTATAACTGATTTCTTCCGACATAACATAGGTACTAGTCCCGTATAGCTCAGTTGGTAGAGCATCGCGTTTGCAACGCCAGGGTTGTGGGTTTGATTCCCACGGGGGGCCAGTATGAAAATGTATGCACGCACTAACTGTAAGTCCCTCTGGATAAGAGTGTCTGCTAAAATGTACAGCAAATCCCCTTATTGTATGGGACACCTTTAAATGTGCCTTTAGAGGCGATGCAATTCAGTACTCATCTCGAAAACAAAAGTAATTTAGGTCAAAAGAGTCCATACTAACAAAGGAAATAGAAGGTCTAACAGAACAGATAGATAGCAAGAAAAACTGTCACATAGAGGCTCAGAATAAATTAGAGGAAAAATAAATGGAGAAACTTGATCAAGTGTAATATATTATAAAAATAAAGCAAACTGGATGGAGTATGGGGAAAAATGCACCAAACTATTTTTTTACCTTCAACATAGGAATGCTACCAAAAAGAATTTACTGAAACTGGTTACAAATGACGGAGTCACCCATGATTCACCAAATTATATCCTCTAACTGAAACTAATTGTAGAGATTTTTTTCTATTGATAATGTAAAATAATCAGCCATATAGAAAGACTCATGTGAAGGTGAAATTACAGAGGAGGAACTTCTGGATTCAATTAAAGACTTCAAATCCGGGAAAACTTCAGGGTTGGATGGCATACCAGTCGAGGGGATCAAATACTTTTTTCCCTCACTGTATGTGCTTTCTTGAGCAGGGGGACCTTGCGGGTGCTGCAGGATTTCAGTCCTTCACGGCGTAGTGTATTACCAATTGTTTTCTTGGTGACTATGGTCCCAGCTGCCTTGAGATCATTGACAAGATCCTCCCGTGTAGTTCTGGGCTGATTCCTCACCGTTCTCATGATCATTGCAACTCCACGAGGTGAGATCTTGCATGGAGCCCCAGGCCGAGGGAGATTGACAGCTCTTTTGTGTTTCTTCCATTTGCAAATAATCGCACCAACTGTTGTCACCTTCTCACCAAGCTGCTTGGCGATGGTCTTGTAGCCCATTCCAGCCTTGTGTAGGTCTACAATCTTGTCCCTGACATCCTTGGAGAGCTCTTTGGTCTTGTCCATGGTGGAGAGTTTTGGAATCTGATTGATTGATTGCTTCTGTGGACAGGTGTCTTTTATACAGGTAACAAGCTGAGATTAGGAGCACTCCCTTTAAGAGTGCGCTCCTAATCTCAGCTCGTTACCTGTATAAAAGACACCTGGGAGCCAGAAATCTTTCTGATTGAGAGGGGGTCAAATACTTATTTCCCTCATTAAAATGCAAATAAATTTATAACATTTTTGACATGCGTTTTTCTGGATTTTTTTGTTGTTATTCTGTCTCTCACTGTTCAAATAAACCTACCATTAAAATTATAGACTGATCATTTCTTTGTCAGTGGGCAAACGTACAAAATCAGGAGGGGATCAAATACCTTTTTCCCTCACTGTATCCCAAATGAACTAAATTATCTCACTCCAATAAATGTTAATAGAAAGTTAGCAGAAACAGATGAGATCTTGCTACCATGGAAAGGTAAATACCTGTCAATTTGTGGAAAATCACCCTGATTAACTTTTTAGTATTATCCCAGTTTAACTATTTGCTTATGGTCTTGCCTACACCTAGCGAACAGTTTTTAAAAATTATATGAGAAAAACATATTCCATTTTATTTGGAACGGCAAGCCAGACAAAATTAAACGGGTTTATGTATATAATGAATATGAATTTGGAGGATATAAATAATTAAATATTAAAGCATTAGACCTATCACTAAAGCTTCAGTCATATAAAAGTTATACTTAAATCCGAACTGGTTCTCTAGCAAATTAGTAAGATTGTCTCACCCAATGTTCAAGAATGGCCTTTTTCCCTTTATTCAGATTACAACCTCTCAGTTTCAGTTATTTGAAAAGGAAATAATCTCCCAAATATCACTATTTCTAAAACAAGCCATAGAAAGTTGGTTGCAATTTCAATTTAATCCTCCAGAAATGACAGAACAAATAATTTAACAAATATTGTGGTTAAACTCAAATATACTAATTGATAAAAAAACCTTTTTCTTTTTGACAAAAAAAAAAAAAAAAAAAAGGTATAATCTTCGTAAATGATATCATCGGTAGGACTGGTGGAGTTATGTCGCACATGCAGCTAACAAAAACATATGGAAATGTCTGCTCTACCCAAAATTACAACCAAATAATTGCAGCATTACCGCAAAAATGGAAGAGGAAAGTGGAAGGGGGAAAAAGTAAGGAACTTGTCTGTCGGCCTTGCATTAAAGAACATAATTGGTTAAAGAAAACTGTGATAAATAAAAAAGTATACCAGTTTAATTTAAGGACCAAAGGATTGACAGCCATCCCATATAGATTGCAAAATAGTTGGGAAGAGATTTTTGACGTACCGGTCCCATGGCATAGTGTTTATGAACTGATACGCAAAACGACGCCGGATTCAAAACTTATAATTTTTCAATTTCAATTATTATATAAAATTATTGCTACCAATAGAATGTTATTTATATGGGGGATACAATCTTCCCAGCTCTGCAGATTTTGCTGCGAAGAGACAGAATCATTAGATCATTTGTTTTGGTACTGTCCATTTGTAGCTTGTTTTTGGACACAGGTCCAGGAATGGCTAAAGGATTACAACATTTACCTGGAGCTAACCCTACCCTTACTGGGTGATCTGAAAAGTAATAGTCAATCGATCAATAATATAATAATACTTTTAGCAAAAATGTTTGTTTTCAATTTACAATCTGTGGAAACAATGAGAATTGAAAGGTTCAGAACTTTTGTAAAACATCACAGTACAGTTGAAAAATATATGGCAAATAGAAATTCAATATGGATGGTGTTAAGAGATAGATGGGTGATGTTGAATGGAGTTGAAGGATGGGACTAATAACAACTAACAACAACTAATAACAACAAGATAACTCATAATGTTAGCATACTGTGTCCATAATAAGTTTATTAAGGTTAAGGTTATAGGTTGAGAGCTTTTGTGAAAGAGCACAGTTAGAAAGACATGGCATATAGAAGCAAACCGGATGGACATCATGAAAATGATCGGAGAGGTTGAGGGTAGAGGAAGTTCAGGAGTGCTATGATGAAACTGGCTCTGATGAGGACCGCCACAGGAATGGAAGACCCAGAGTTACCTCTGCAGCAGAGTTACCAGCCTCAGAAATTGCAGCCAAAATAAATGCTTCACAGAGTTCAAGTCACAGACACATCTCAACATCAACTGTTCAGAGGGGACTGTGTGAATCAGGCCTTCATGGTCGAATTATTGCAAAGAAACCTCTACTAAAGGACACCAATAAGAAGAAGAGACCTGCTTGGCCAAGAAACATGAACAATGGACATTAGACCGGTGGAAATTTGTCCTTTGATCTGGAGTCCAAATTTGAGATTTTTGGTTCCGACCGTGTCTTTGTGAGACGTGGTGTGGGTGAACGGATGATCTCTGCATGTATAGTTCCCACCGTAAAGCATGGAGGAGGAGGTGTTATGGTGTGGGGGTGCTTTGCTGGTGACACTGTCTGTGATTTATTTAGAATTCAAGGCACACTTAACCAGCATGGCTACCACAGCATTCTGCAGCGATACGCCATCCCATCTGGTTTGGGCTTAGCGGGACTATCATTTGATTTTCAACAGGACAATGACCCAACACACCTCCAGGCTGTGTAAGGGCTATTTATCAAGAAGGAGAATGATGGAGTGCTGCATCAGATGACCTGGCCTCCACAATTCCCCGACCTCAACCCAATTGAGATGGTTTGGGATGAGTCGGACGGCAGAGTGAAGGAAAAGAAGCCAACAAGTGCTCAGCATATGTGGGAACTCCTTCAAGACCGTTGGAAAAGCATTCCAGGTGAAGCTGGTTGAGAGAATGCCAAGAGTGTGCAAAGCTGTCATCATGGCAAAGGGTGGCTATTTGAAGAATCTCAAATATAAAATATATCTTGATTTGTTTAACACATTTTTGGTTACTACATGATTCCATATGTGTTATTTCATAGTTCTGATGTCTTCACTAGAATTCTACAATGTAGAAAATATAAAAAATAAAGAAAAACCCTTGAATGAGTAGGTGTGTCCAAACTTTTGACTGGTACTGTAATTATACGCATGTGCACATAAAAGCAGGGCAGCAGGCTTATTTCAAAACAAAAAAACATCTTGCCTCAAATTCCCATAGTATCAAGTCTGATAACGTAGGTATTGTCATATCATAATGCAAATATTCTAAATTTCACAGGGCTGGTTAGATGCCCTGCAGATATTTGCTTAGGGCTGTGTAGAACCCTATAATATCTTCCAATATCACCGCTTCTTATTCGGAATGGTAGGATAATAAATCTCTCTCATTATAACTCCATGGGAATGTCTCCAGGAAGGGGAGTTAATGACTGTGGATTTAAGGTGAGCTCTCAAGCTGTTTGCTGCTCTGCATGGGAAGGCGAAGGGTGTGAAATATGCACACCATCATCAACAACGCTCTACCCAGATGACGGTTTGAGAGTGTGCCATAGTGTTTGGTGATTAGCACCATCAACATTCTTCCTGAGTGTGCTGTTTATACCCATGAACCTGCCCATGAATCTGTGTGTCTCAAAATTCCACCTCCACTCTCTCCCAGATTATACAACTCTCTCTCTCTCTCTCCCCCTCTCTCTCCCCCTCTCTCTCTCTCTCTCTCTCGCTCTCTCTCTCTCTCTCTCTCTCTCTCTCTCTCTCTCTCTCTCTCTCTCTCTCTCTCTCTCTCTCTCTCACACACACACATACACACACACACACACACTCTATCTCTTTCTCTCTCTCTCTCTCTCTCTCTCAGATTATTTCTCTCTTCACATCTCTTTGGTACGCAATAGATGGGCCTCTTGGAGAAACTAATTCTAAAAGTCCTTCCTTATACACTGGTATTCACTTGAATGTGATGCATCATTTGTTCATCAAAAGATGCAGTAGTTTCATGTTCATATAAACTGGTGTTTCAGAAGTCTCCTCATTCTCCTTTCTCTATCCATTTGCATCTGTTTGAGGCACCTATCTGTGTGAGGCATACAGTCTATCTATCCTATGTCATACCTCTGTTTGGCTGTTATGCGCTCCATTAGCTTGAAGGGGCTGAGTGAGGAGAGGAGAGGGGCTGAGGGGGGTTAAGGCGGAGTGCAGGTGGGGGGATGAATGAGTTTGAGCAGGGGGGGGGGGGGGAGGCTGGGAGGGAGAAAAGATAAGCCCTCTCTTCTTGATTAGAGAAGAGGGTTTTT
>JAGTTL010000423.1:0-26687 GCA_036851935.1 Coregonus suidteri | reverse complement strand
GGGTTTGTTATAGGTTCAACTTTCTATTAATTAAGCCGATTCACCCCTCGTCCATGTGTCGCTCCTCAGGGCCGGTAGTAGCTGGGCCCTCCAGGAGTCTGAGGTACTAGCGGTTTCCTCACCCCCACTGTGACATCAAGAGGATGGACATCTGCCCTCCTCTTGACTATACAGATTCACACATACTTGGAGCTTATGGCTATCGCGTGAACTTCCTCATGCAGGTGTGGCCGAACGAAGCAACATCTCTGCACTTTGATCTCTGTCCTCTGCCCTTCAATCTAACTAGGACTCACTCATATCCCAAAGTGAGATTGTGGAACATATATATTTGTTTGCTTAAGAGTTTGTTGTGGCATTACTGTATCCTGCCTCTGTATGGTAGCTTTGTACCCTGTAAACATGTTCAATGATTATATGTCATGGGCTAGTTACAGTCCTTTATATCTGTGTTGGGTGAGTGGGGGGGGGATCAGTTATTACTGTTATTAAACCTGCTCTTGTGAATATCGTATGTGCAGTACTATTCATTTCCTTTTCATTTTCGTCTCACTAGCAGAACCACTACCATTCCCACTACCTTTCCCCCACTTTTTCATCCCCATGTACACCCGTACGCCCGCATGTTCGTCTGCTTCCTGCAGGTGTTTAAATAAAGTTGCTGTGTGTTAAACTGTCTTGGCTGCTTTTATTCCTCTCTTCTAATCCATGTGGGTCCGGTGCCAGTGAGTCACAAACCAGTAAAATAACCATAAATTCGGGTAGCCTCTCTTTCATGGTCCTTTCGAGAACGGATTTGTGAACTTTTTGCTACCCCGACTACGCATAGGCAGCCCCAGAGACCACAAATGTACTTTCCCCTTGCCCACCTGCGAAAGTCCATTGGAAGTATGGTCTTCCGGGGTATCCAGTGACTACTATCATATGGATTATACCACCACCCCCTCTTCTCCACCCGTGGTGATACTTCTCACAAAGCCCGCCGATGTGGGAAACGCAATCCCCAACAACCCAGCGCGTGGATTTATTCTTCTATGTTTGAGAGTTAACAGGCAGTTGCAGCCGTCTCATCGGCAATCGCTGCATATTCGCATAGGGGTACAGGAAGCCAGTTTTTTTTCCCGTATTGACCAGAATGTAAAGGAGTCTTCTTCGCATTATGCAACAGAAGACCAGATCCCAGCCTTCTTCAGGGAGCCCTACGCCAACGTTCGCAGTGGATAAACGGGACAGGTCAGATGGAGGGCAGAGTATCAAGGAAGTTGTCTATTCGTCCAGCAGCACCGTTGCCAGATGCGGACCGTGTGACCATGAGGTGTGACTATATGCCTCTCTCCAGTCCCGGCACCATTGTCAGGGCAGGGCTGCCAACTGAGACCACCGGGGGGGCAGGACACGTCACCATCATGTCCTGGCCGGCCGCCCGCTGGTTCTCAGGAGTTGACCTGCTAGGGAGACTGAGCCCAACAACCAGAATCTCATTCCCATCCCCCCCTCCACTGCTGTGGAGTTTGGAGGTGAACCCTCCATCCTTCGGCTCCTGGGGTGAGGTTGTACTATGCAAATTCCAGATCCAGCATCACAAACGGTAGTGAGCCTATGTTGCTGACTGGGCCCTATTCCTCACCATCCCCCCCACATCATCAACAGCCAAAGCTGGCACGTTTCGAGCCATCGCCAGTGGCAGAGGCCATGCCTGTCTCGACCCTTTGCCTGTCCCTGGCACTAGGGGACCCTCCAGCAACACTGGACCTGTCTGCTGCTTCCTCCGATGACCGGTCCAGCCCCCTGACCTGGCCCATGGAGGGACCCAGCCACACCACTGTCACCAGCTACTGACAGGGTGCCCCTGCGCTCCGCCTGACCCTCACCACTCCAGGGTTTTCACTGTCGGGCCAGAATTTTGATTGGCCTTTTTTTCAACTACAGAGATGTCATCTGCTCAGCCCCATCCTTCTTGCTGGCATGAGTTGGAAAGACTACCAATCCATCATCATGGATCTGGCTGTCGCGTTCCGGTGGTGCAGCTGCTGCCTCCAGGCTCCTGCAGTGGAACATCATGACATACTGGGGCGCTCTCGACGTGGAGCTCGCCGCCGGAAAAGTGTCCCTCAACTGCGAACTCTGTGGCTGCCATCCACATCCCTGCCATTGCCTGCACCCTGTCTGCCCCACGCTCAGCCGCCTTAAGCCTGAAGCTTCCTCTGCCCTGGCTCGGCTCGATGTTCCGCCCTATCCCTCTTCCTCCTTCCTAGAAAACATTCTGCCTTTGCTGCCTGCTCTGAGGAGGAAGGACTATCATGGTCATACCATGCTCTTCTCCAGAGCTAGCATGATCTGCAAAACTGTCAATAACTAATGGCTTCAGCGCTTCCTCATGCCTGCTCCTCCACATCTGGCACATTTTGTAGGGGAGCCAACCGCCCGCACACTCCTGCCTCAGAAACTCCAACCCACTCTTCCTTCTGCTGAGAAATTACTGCTGGCCAACCTCGCCACCCATATCAATGTCACTGCCATGGCTTCCTGCAGACTTGGACTTGGACCTTCACCCTGACCCCTCCTTTGTTCCGATATTTGCTTGACAAAGGATCTGAACTACCACGGCCTGACCGTATATTAAGAGGTCTAAACTACCACGGGGCCTGACCGTGAGGTCTAACTGAGACTCCAAGCCAAACCTACAGATGTCACCCCGCCGGATCCTTCATCTGCAGCCTTCCCTTCCCTTGGTCAACATTCGGTCCTCATTCTCACATCCATTCCATTTCTCTCAGTAAATATTCTAAACCCATTTTCATGTCCTAGATCCTTAAACTCGTGAAACCATACAAAATAATTTACCACTGGGGTGTCAGCACAAAGACCCAGATCTGGCACAAAATGTTGTGTAATTTGTCCCTTTTTGTTCCTCTGTGGATCATGAGAAGAACACATGTCACGCCCTGGCTCTGGGACACTGTTATGTTGAGCCAGGGTGTGTAGATCTATGGGTTTTTGTTTCTATGGGTGTTTATTTCTATGTTGGCCAGAGTGACTCCCAATCAGAGGCAAATGAAAACTGAGTGTCAGCTGTCGTGGGTTTGTCTCTGATTGGGAGGCCATATTTAAACTGTCTGTTTTTCATTCGGGTTTGTGGGATTTTGTTCGTTGTGTTTGGTTTGTTTATTGACCATTGACTGTCACGTCATCGTTTTGTTGTTTTTGGTCGTGTGATCATTTATTAAATAAATATGTTCACATTCAACGCTGCGCCTTGGTCCTCTTCATCATGTGTCAACGATCGTGACAGAAAATCCCACCAAGATGTGACCAAGCAGCGTGTCCCAGGAGCCATCGCCAGGGAGATCCCTAACAGATCTCCTTCGCCTCCTCGACTGGGTCAAGCCGAGTGAGGAAGAGAAGGGCTTGACCTTGTGGCAGAAGGGCGAAAGGCTGGCGAGGGACATGGAGACCTGGTCCACGGGTAGGGGAGACGCCCAGAAATTTTTGTTTTTTAGGGGGGGGGCTAACGCCGTGGACGACAGGGCAGCAGGAGGCCGCCATGTTACGGGAGTCACTGGTCACCAGGGGGAGGGAGGATGTAGAGGCACGGCGAGAGGTACTGGCGTGTGTTGCCAGTCCGGTCCGGCCTGTTCCTGATCCCCACGTAGGGCCAGTGGTGTGGTGTTCCCAGTACGGTCCGGCCTGTTCCTGCCACTCGCACCAAGTCAGGGGTGCGCTTCGACAGCCCGGCTCGGCCCGTTCCTGCTCCCCGCACCAAGTCAGTGGTGCGCTTCGACAGCCCGGCTCGGCCCGTTCCTGGCTGCTCCCCGCACCAAGTCAGGGGTGCGCTTCGACAGCCCGGCTCGGCCCGTTCCCTGCTCCCCGCACCAAGTCAGTGGTGCGCTTCGTCAGCCCCGGCTCGGCCCGTTCCTGCTCCCCGCACCAAGTCAGTGGGGCGCTTCGTCAGCCCGGCTCGGTCCCCGTTCCTGCTCCCCGCACCAAGTCAGGGGTGCGCTTCGACAGCCGGCTCGGCCCGCTCCCTGCTCCCCACACCAAGCCAGTGGTGTGCGTCGTCAGTCCGGCACGGCCCGTGCCTGTTCCACCGGTGGCTGGTCCGGCACCGGTCAGATGCTTCACGCCGGAGCTAGAGCAATCCGCTCCACCAGTGTGCAGTCCAGCTCCGGCCAGCGGGGGCCAGAACCGGACCAGGGGTACTTTGGGGGGTTGGAGAGGGAGCGGGGATCAGGCCCGGAGCCGGATCCGCCGCCTAGGCGGAGTGCACCCACCCGGTCCCCCGTCCCCTGTGGGGTTTTGGTTGACGCGGTCGGAGTCCGCGCCTCTTAGGGGGGGGTACTGTCACGCCCTGGCTCTGGGGACACTGTTATGTTGAGCCAGGGTGTGTAGATCTATGGGTTTTGTTTCTATGGGTGTTTATTTCTATGTTGGCCAGAGTGACTCCAATCAGAGGCAACGAGTGTCAGCTGTCGTGGGTTGTCTCTGATTGGGAGCCATATTTAAACTGTCTGTTTTTCATTCGGGTTTGTGGGATTTTGTTCGTGTTTGGTTTGTTTATTGACCATTGACTGTCACGTCATCGTTTTGTTGTTTTGGTCGTGTGATCATTTATTAAATAAATATGTTCACATTCAACGCTGCGCCTTGGTCCGCTTCATCATGTGTCAACGATCGTGACAACACAGGACTATGTTCTGCCCTTTTTTCCCTTTTCCCTGTCCTTTACGTATTCAAATTCTTTTCAGCAGCATCAAAAATCCTCCCATGAGACAGTATTGTCCTTGCGCTTGTCCCCTGGGCTCACCATCTCTCCTCCGCATCTCTTCACGGTCGCACAATGTAGCCCAACACCCAGAGATTATTTTCTCGCTCTCTGTCTCTCTTTCTCCTTCCGCTCGCCCTCTTTTTTAAATAGTCAAATGCAATTTGAAGAAGATTAATTAAAATGCTTTTAAAGCCACTGCAGTTGATTGTGTGGATTCTCAAAGACTGTGCAAATTATTCCTCTTTTCTTTTTTTATGTTGTTAAACCGAGCCGGGCCTGAAACAAACGGCCTGAATGGCCTTTCATTGATTTCACCCACGGAATAATAAACATCTGTTGTATTATTATGTGTGGAAATAAAGGGATACATGTGTTTTCTCTGCGCTTTCTGTCTTGTTGCATTCAGGGAACTCGGGCTAGGCAAATTTTGCACTGATGGCTGGGTTGCAATTGCAGTGTTACAAATGTATGAACACCGTTCGTTTCATAATGACTCGGTCAAAATGCTTCAAAAGGCTGCACGGTCTGCTCTGGTGAACTTGAATGTGTAGTCCGTGGTGCATAAAGTAAGCATAAGGCCAACTGTATAGCAATGAGCCTTTGCCGAACAAAATGGAGATAGCCTACGGCATCAAAGCTAATACATTATTAAAACAGTGCCAGAGAGAATGAAAATACATATAGAATGTGACAGAGGGGAGCATTAAAACAGCTAGGCCACAGTTTGGGCATTTACATTACAGTATTCACAAAACACTTTAAAAGCTTTTCTCTGATGCCAAATGTACCATGAAGTGGTATTATACAAATGTTCAATGTGGACTTCATCACTCTGATGCTATCACATAATGACTGTACATCTTTACTGCACTACACATTTTTTAAAAGATAGTTTCACAAAAATATGACACAAACTAGGCCTAGTTGTGTGAGTAGCTACAGTACAGTAGCTATATTAATGGTATCATAATATCATATCATATCTGTTCTCCGATGCATGATGCAAATAGGCTCAATAGCGTGCTTGCCACTACAAAACTCTCCCACAGGGTTCCAATAAAATATAACAATTTCCCACTCTCCTCCATCTCCACTCTCCCTTCTGAAATATGTGACTCTGCAGCCCTGTGATCTTCACTAGACAACATGAGATGCAGCAGCTATAACAGAAATGTTTGGCGCACACCGAGAGAGAGAACGAGAGAGAAGAAGAGGAGTATTTCCCCGCGCTCCTTGAATAGATCATGCTTTTCCTTCACTTTCCTTTAATTCTTTCAAAAAGAATGCATCAGAGGCCAAATATTAATTCTCGCCATCGTACGCTGGGTGGCAGATCTACGCAAGTGGCATGATTAATGGAAGGAACAAAGGGTTTCTCGTGGCACTGAACTTTCATTAGAGTTCTGACTACACTCTCAACTTATCCCCTCACTCTGCAGGAGAATTCATTTGAAAGAACAACAGTAATGAAAGGCCCATAACAGGTAGAAACAGTGGGATTATAGCATCGAGGCTCTCCGGCAGCTCGGGCAGGTGCATGAACAGGGGAGAAACACGTTTCTTCACTTTCACTCTTTCCTCCCGTACATGAATCACCTTCAGAGAAATGCCAATAGATCTGATTGTCTAATATTCCATTCCCCTCCCTCCATCCCTCTATCCTTACCTCCCTCCTTTGTCCCTGCTCTGGGATTCCTCCACAAAGATTCACGTGCGGTAGGAATCACTTCAAGGAGCGACATTGACGGAGCAAGTGCTGACTGGCAGGGCTGTTTGTCTTTTGATGTGTGAGATCAAATCGATGTACAAGGTTCTCGGCGAGAGATGCACGAACCGATTAGCATTAGCCTAGCGTGGCCTAGCTGCCTCACCCCACTAATCATTAGCCTTTATATCTGACTCTCCAAAACATCCAGATTTACTCATTACTAAGAGAGTGTTGACCGAGGAGCAGCTGGAAATGGTTCGCTAACACCTTTATGTTTTAAGAGAAAGGGAATTAATAAGGTTGTCGTAATGGTACGTAATGATAGAGTAAGCCTGACACATTCTTATGTTGACATTTGTTAACGTTTATAAGCTTTTTTGTCTCCTGCATGTGGCCTTGTCTCCTATGGTGCTATGACATTGTTGTACGGCCAATATATCACAATGAGCCTTCATAAAGACTGAATAAGGGTTTGTGAATACTTACGAAGGTAAGGCAGGGATTTAATCCTATGACCTTCCTCAAAAGGCGACATTCCAAGAAAGTACCATACATTTTATTTAGAGCACTATATTTAGCACTCACCTGTCTCTCGAGGCATCACTGTTTTATGCATCACTGGAGTATATTACTATATAATACATTACGAATGTATTCAAATTTGTGTCTCTGTGTTTGGGGTGATGGGGGCAACTTCGAGATTCAAGCAGCAAAAGAGAGACAGTGCTTTTCCACTACATTGGTATTCATAGTGCTTGCCTGTAACTTCATGCTAATGATCAAAGTTTGAGGGGGGGGGGGGGATCTCCTGAGTGGCAAGTTATGAAGATGAGATGAGGAGAGCGAGAGAGAGCGAGAGAGAGATGAGAGAGAGAGAGAGAGAGAGAGAGAGAGAGAGAGAGAGAGAAGAGATAAGAGAGAGAGAGAGAGAGAGAGAGAGAGAAACTGCTTTGCTACCCCTGCTTTGAAATTTTTTACCCTTTCCAAACAAGCTTTGTTTTTTAATTGGCTGAAATTAAATCTTAGGGATGTAGATGGCTGATTTGCATTCATTAAAACCCAACCAAAAGAAGTCATGCTTAATTCCAATCAATTTGCTTAACTATGCATGGTGAGAGACTCCCAAAAGAGCTGCGTATTTTTGTCAGCCTCTTTTTTTTGTTTCCTATAGCAAATAAAATGTAATGAAGCTGTCTGTGTGTTTTACTAGATGTTGAAGAGCATAAGCAGAGCACCTTGAGCCTGGGCTGGAACAGTATTACTGCTAAAGTAATTATAAGAATCTGCATTTTTCGTTGTTAATTGTGGATATCAGCATCATTAATTTTAATTTATGGCAGGCAATAAAATTAAGAATACTTTGTGCTGATGTTTTAAATCATGCATGTGAAGGGGACGCATAATACAACTTAAATCTTAAGTAGATATCGATTGGGGTGGATGCTCTTTCCATTTGAATCTTAAACAGGCCGAGTGCTGAGAATCTGCTTGAGACTTCACTTTTACCAGTTAAACTCTGGGACCAGATACCACCAGTGTAAAACAATTAAAGGGGCAATCTGTAGTTAAAACAACAACAAAGTGGACACCCCAACCTTTTTTAAAACATTAAACAGCTGAGGAATGGGGAAATGTAACCACTCATATTCGTTGACAGAGCTATGGTAGAGTGCCCTCTGTAATTATTGGGACAGTGAAGCATATTTTTTCTCCTTTTGGCTCTATACTCCAAAGGTTTGAATTTGAAGTCATTCAATGACTATGAGGTTAAAGTGCAGACTTTCAGCTTTCATTTCATCCATATCGGTTGAACCGTTTAGAAATTACAGCGCTTTTTGTCCCCCCATTTTAGGGGAGCAAAAGTATTGGGATAAATTAACTTATGTGTATGTGTATTTTATTTTATTTTAGGGGGTAGATCAGCTTTAATATTGCAGATAGATTGTAACTTCCATCAATGTAATTGTCTGCATCACTTCCAATCCCCCCCATATGTTTTTTTTTTCTTGCATATATTATATAATACTAATATATATATATATATATATATATATACACATACATACACATACATACATATATATACAGTTGAAGTCGGAAGTTTACATACACCTTAGCCAAATACATTCAAACTCAGTTTTTCACAATTCCTGACATTTAATCCCAGTAAAAATGCCCTGTCTTAGGTCAGTTAGGATCCCCACTTTATTTTAAGAATGTGAAATGTCAGAATAATAGTAGAGAGAATGATTTATTTCAGCTTTTTTTCTTTCATCACATTCCCAGTGGGTCAGAAGTTTAAATACACTCAATTAGTATTTGGTAGCATTGCCTTTAAATTGTTTAACTTGGGTCAAACATTTCGGGTAGCCTTCCACAACCTTCCTACAATAAGTTGGGTGAATTTTGGCCCATTCCTCCTGACAGAGCTGATGTCTTGAGATGTTGCTTCAATATATCCACATAATTCTCCTTCCTCATGATGCCATCTATTTTGTGAAGTGCACCAGTCCCTCCTGCAGCAAAGCACCCCCACAGCATGATGCTGCCACCCCAGTGCCTCACGGTTGGGATGGTGTTCTTCGGCTTGCAAACACCCCCTTTTTCCTCCAAACATAACGATGGTCATTATGGCCAAAAAGTTATATTTTTGTTCAACAGACCAAAGGACATTTCTCCAAAAAGTACGATCTTTGTCCCCATGTGCAGTTGCAAACCGCAGTCTGGCTTTTTTATGGCAGTTTTGGAGCAGTGGCTTCTTTCTTGCTGAGCGGCCTTTCAGGTTATGTCGATATAGGACTCATTTGACTGTGGATATATATACTTTTGTACTTGTTTTCTCCAGCATCTTCACAAGGTCTTTTGCTGTTGTTCTGAGATTGATTTGAACTTTTCGCACCGAAGTACGTTCCTCTCTAGGAGACAGAACGCATCTCCTTCCTGAGCAGTATGACGGCTGCGTGTCCCATGGTGTTTATACTTGCGTACTATTGTTTGTACAGATTAACGTGGTACCTTCAGGCGTTTGGAAATTGCTCCCAAGGATGAACCAGACTTGTGGAGGTCTACAATTCTTTTTCTGAGGTCTTGGCTGATTTATTTTGATTTTCCCATGATGTCAAGCAAAGAGGCACTGAGTATGCAGGTAGGCCTTGAAATACATCCACAGGTACACCTCCAATTGACTCAAATTATGTCAACTAGCCTATCAGAAGCTTCTAAAGCCATGACATCATTTTCTGGAATTTTCCAAGCTGCTTAAAGCCACAGTCAAATTAGTGTATGTAAAACCCACTGGAATTGTGATACAGTGAATTATAAGTGAAATAATCTGTCTGTAAACAATTGTGAAAAAAAAAAAAAAAAAAAAAATTACTTGTGTCATGCACAAAGTAGATGTCCTAACCGACTTGCCCAAAACTATAGTTTGTTAACAAGAAATGTGTGGAGTGGTTGAAAAACGAGTTTTAATGACTACAACCTAAGTGTATGTAAACATCCGACTTCAACTGTATTATGGACACAGTATGCTTACATTATTAGTTATCTTGTTAATAGTTGTTGTTAGTTGTTATTAGTCCCATCCTTCAACTCCTTTCAACACCACCCATCTATCTCTGAACACCATCCATATTGGATTTCTATTTGCCATATATATTTCAACTGTACTGTGATGTCTTACAAAAGTTCTGAACCTTTCTATTCTCATTGTTTCTACAGATTGTGAATTGAAAATAAACATTTTTGCTAAAAGTATTATTATGTTATTTGATTGATTGACTATGACTTTTTCAGATCACCCAGTAATGCTGTCTGCAAGGTTAGCTCCAGGTAAATATTGCAATCCTTTAGCCATTCCTGGACCTGTGTCCAAAAAACAAGCTACAAATGGACAGTACCAAAACAAATGATCTAATGATTCTGTCTCTTCGCAGCAAAATCTGCAGAGCTGGGAAGATTGTAGCCCCCATATACAGTGGGGGGAAAAAGTATTTAGTCAGCCACCAATTGTGCAAGTTCTCCCACTTAAAAAGATGAGAGAGGCCTGTAATTTTCATCATAGGTACACATCAACTATTATAGACAAATTGAGAAAAATAATTCTCCAGAAAATCACATTGTAGGATTTTTAATGAATTTATTTGCAAATTATGGTGGAAAATAAGTATTTGGTCACCTACAAACAAGCAAGATTTCTGGCTCTCACAGACCTGTAACTTCTTCTTTAAGAGGCTCCTCTGTCCTCCACTCGTTACCTGTATTAATGGCACCTGTTTGAACTTGTTATCAGTATAAAAGACACCTGTCCACAACCTCAAACAGTCACACTCCAAACTCCACTGTGGCCAAGACCAAAGAGCTGTCAAAGGACACCAGAAACAAAATTGTTAGACATGCACCAGGCTGGGGAAGTCTGAATCTGCAATAGGTAAGCAGCTTGGTTTGAAGAAATCAACTGTGGAGCAATTATTAGGAAATGGGAAGACATACAAGACCACTGATTATCTCCCTCGATCTGGGGCTCCACGCAAGATCTCACCCCGTGGGGTTCAAAATGATCACAAGAACGGTGAGAAAAAATCCCAGAACCATACGTGGGGGCCTACCATCAGTAACACACTACGCCGCCAGGGACTCAAATCCTGCAGTGCCAGACGTGTCCCCCTGCTTAAGCCAGTACATGTCCAGGCCCGTCTGAAGTTTGCTAGAGTGCATTTGGATGATCCAGAAGAGGATTGGGAGAATGTCATATGGTCAGATGAAACCAAAATAGAACTTTTTGGTAAAAACTCAACTCGTCGTGTTTGGAGGAAAAGAATGCTGAGTTGCATCCAAAGAACACCATACCTACTGTGAAGCATGGGGGGTGGAAACATCATGCTTTGGGGCTGCTTTTCTGCAAAGGGACCAGGACGACTGATCCGTGTAAAGGAAAGAATGAATGGGGCATGTATCGTGAGATTTTGAGTGAAAACCTCCTTCCATCAGCAAGGGCATTGAAGATGATGGAAACGTGGCTGGGGTCTTTCAGCATGACAATGATCCCAAACACACCGCCCGGGCAACGAAGGAGTGGCTTCGTAAGAAGCATTTCAAGGTCCTGGAGTGGCCTAGCCAGTTCTCCAGATCTCAACCCCATAGAAAATCTTTGGAGGGAGTTTGAAAGTCTGTGTTGCCCAGCGACAGCCCAAAACATCACTGCTCTAGAGGAGATCTGTATGGAGGAATGGGCCAAAATACCAACAACAGTGTGTGAAAACCTTTTGAAGCCTTACAGAAAACGTTTGACCTGTGTCATTGCCAACAAAGGGTATATAACAAAGTATTGAGAAACTTTTGTTATTGACCAAATACTTATTTTCCACCATCATTTGCAAATAAATTCATTAAAAATCCTACAATGTGATTTTCTGGATTTTTTTTCTCATTTTGTCTGTCATAGTTGACGTGTACCTACGATGAAAATTACAGGCCTCTCTCATCTTTTTAAGTGGTTGAACTTGCTCAATTGGTGGCTGACTAAATCCTTTTTTTCCCCACTGTAAATAACATTCTATTGGTAGCATTTTATATAATATATATAATAATTTAAATTGAATTGAATTTAATTTAAGTTCTGTTTTGCATATCAGTTCATAAACACTATGCCATGGGATCGGTGCGTCAAAAATCTCTTCCAAACTATTTTGTAATCTATATGGGACGGCTGTCAATCCTTTGGTCCTTAAATGAAACTGGTATACTTTGTTATTTATCACAGTTTTCTTTAACCAATTATGTTCTTTAATGCAAGGCCGATAGACAAGTTTCCTTACATTTTCCTCCTTCCCACCATTTCCTATCGGTAATGCTCCCAATTATGTAATTTTGGGTACAGAAGATTTTCCATATGTTTTTTTTTTTTCGACAGCCACTCCACCAGGTCCTATCGATGATAAAAATAAGATTATACCTTTTTTTTATTTTGTCACAAAAAATAAGGTTTTTTTATCAATAGTATAGGTTGAGTTAACCACAATATTTGTTGCATTATTTGTTCTGGAGTTTCTGGATGATTTAAATTGAAATTGCAACCAACTTTCTATGGGCTTGCTTTAGAAATATTGATATTTGGGAGATGATTTCCCTTTTCAAATAACTGAAAGTGTGAGGTTGTAATCTGAATAAAGGGAAAAAGGCCATTCTTGAACATTGGGTAAGACAATCTAACTAATTTGCTAGAGAATCAGTTCGGATTTAAGTATAACTTTTGTTTAACTGAAGCTTTTAGTGATAGGTCTAATGCTTTAATATTTAATAAATTTCTGTCCTCTCGAATTGAATTTCATATTCATTATATAAATAGGCCCGTTTAACTTTTTGTCTGGCTTGCCCATTCCAAATTTAAATGGAATATTTTTTTCTCATATAATTTAAAGAACTGTTCTCTATGCGTAGGCAAGACCATAAGCAAATAGGTAAACTGGGATAATACTAAAGAGTTAATCAAGCTGCTGACATTGTTACGCATATTAATTGATAATGATGGAAAATAAGATGCAGTATATTTGAATAGATATATATTTTTAAATAGTTATATATATATATAGAGGTGACAGCATTGGAAATGCTTTTGGCGGTTAATCTGCTTCTGTTTTGTGGGTTGCACTGTGTCCTGTTGTCGATGGATGGGTCCTGGCCTCTCGGGGCCCTAGGAATCCGGAGGGACGTGGGTGGGATGCCGATCACTGGGATGACGGCTCAACTTGGGATGGGGAGGGGCTTTAGCGGGGGAATTAGTTGAGAACAATTGAAGGGTTACTTAGTAGCAATTCAAATATCACGGTACAGTTATATGGACATTCAATCATTACGGTATTGTTTATTGGTAAATTTACAAACATATATAATGATAAATAGACTTGAAACTTGTATCTCATTATGGTGTATGGTGAAATAAGTATAGCCAGTTATAATTGTAATGGCTTAGCTGATAATAACAAAAGAAGAACAATGTTTACATGGCTCAAAGAGAAGGAATATAATATCTATTGTTTACAGGAAACTCATTCAACAATTCTAGATGAAGTTGTGTGGAAAAGGAAAGGGGGGGGCGGAAATATACTTCTCCCATGGGCAAAGAAACTCAAAACGGTTGATGATATTAATTAATAGTAATTTCGATCCGAATGTGCAAATTGTCCAAATAGATATGCAGGTGAGGGTGGTTAATTAGTAGAGAGTTAGAGTGGGCTTGTGGATGTGGTACCTGGGCCCCCTAGTGAAAACAGGCCGCCCTCTCCCTCCTCTCTAGTGATGTGAGTGATAACCATGAATGTCTGTGGTATACACTCTCCAACTAGTAGCCTCAGGGAGGTGGGATATCTTGATTCTAGTCAATTATGGGATATTTCCATTTCACACACTTGTACAGCTTACACACTTGTACATGTGTGAAACAGGACAAATATAACCACCCTCTATCTGACCTTTTTGATGTGTGTCCCTGTAGTGAGAGATGAGAGAGGGGGGGTGGGGGGGGGGGGGGGCGGGGGGGGGGTGGGGGGGGGGCGCTGTGATGAGGGCTGGGGTGCTACTTGTTTTGGTATGTATGAGTTGGGATAGCACTGCTATCCCTGGAAAAGACCATAGCTGTAGTAGGTTAGAGTTAGATTTGCCCTAGTATTGGGCATAGTCATTTCTGGAGAGGAGGTCCACACAGGGATAAAGAGCATGACGAGTGGTAATGGTAATTTCATAATGTAAATTGTAAAAGATAAGCCAAGGTTAAAAATTTATTATTGTTTAAATGGCAGGACCCAAACCAAAATAGGGTCATTAACCCTTTACCGGCCAAATTGGATCCCCCAAATTTTTTAAATTTTAAAGTGGGGATAGGGGACAGAATTCGGTGGGGCCCCCACTAAATTGGGGTAACATTTCTCTTAAAGAATTTTCCCCGGGGGGGCGAGGAAAATTTTGGGAAAATTTTAAAACAAAAACCTATTGGATGATAATTTATTTTTAACTAGAAAAAAGGGAATTTTTGACTGAATTTTCCGACAAACTAGGGGACAGCAAAACCCCTTTTTGATGGGACACATTTAAAAATGTGCCCCCTTTTTAGGGGCATTTCAATTCAGTACTTCCCTCTCAAAAAAAAAAAGCAATTAGGGGAAAAAGAGTTTATACTAAAAAAAGGAAATAGAAAGTCTAACAGAACAGATAGAAAGGCCCTTTAAAAAATGTAAAATAGAGGTTCCCGAATAAATTTTAAAAGGGAAAAAAAAAAAAATGGGGGAAAATTTTCAAGAAAGATCAAGGGTAATATATTTTAAAAAAAAAAGCCAAAAAGGGGAATATGGGGAAAATGCACCAAAAATTCCCTTTTTTAATCTTCAAAAAATGGAATGCTTACCAAAAAAATTTAAAGAAACGGTTACAATTGGGGCGGAAACCCCCCTTTAAATTCAAAAAAAATTTATTTTGAAGGGGAAAAAAGTACTTTTAAGGGAAAAGTTCGTTTCAGTCGCCCCCCCTCCCCCTCCCCAATTTAAGCTAATTTTAGAGATTTTTTTCTATTTTATAATGTAAAATAACAGCCATACAGGGAAAAACTAGTGAAGGGGAAAATTTAAAAAGGAGGGAAAAAACCTTTGGAAAGCAATTAAAGTCTTTAAGTCCGGGGAAAAATTTCCCGGGTTGGATGGGATACCCGTTGAGGAAACTCCTTTTTACTGAAAAAAGGATACAAGTGGGGAAAAAATAAAGATCCAAATCCATTTTAAAAAAATTTGGGGGCCCCTTTAAAATTAAATGTTTGTGATGAAAAAATTCAGCAAAAGGGATAGCGCATAGAATTAAAAAGGTATTTTCGGGGTTTTTATTTATTTAACAGACAGGTTTTTTTTTGAAAAGGGGAAAATAAATTGGAGATAATTAAGGCAAGTATTTGGGAAAAAAATAGAACACTATGGAAAATCCCCGGGAAAACCAAAGGGCCCCGTATTTATTGCAACTTCAAAAAGGCAATTTTGATAAAATAAAGAAAAGGGGGTTTATAAAATAAATTTTCCCGGAGCATTTTAATTTGGGGGAACTATTAAAAAAAAGGGTCAAAATCAAAGTAAAAGTAAAACCCCAGTTTGTAAAATAGTAAATAAGGGTATTTTTCAGAAAGTTTTAAACTGTCAAGAGGAGGGAAACAAGGTTTTCCCCCCTTCGGGATACAATTTATATTGGGCCCTCGAGAGTTAGCTATTAAAATCAGATCCAAAAAATAATTAAAAGGGAAAATTTGAAAACCAAAGGGGCTCCTTTAAAAAAAAAAGGTGTCATTGTACGTAGATTATTTTTTTTTAAAAACCACAAAATAAATCCCTCCAAAGCCTCATAAGGAAAATTTAAAACATTTCTAACCTTTGGATTCAACCAAAAATTTTGAAGAAGTAATAAAAATACTATTGGAAAACTCAAAAAAAGTTTACATTTAACCCTGTAGTTTAAAACCAAAAAAAGATGACTTGATGGTGATGTGGATTTTACTGGAATACAAAATTTCCCAAAAGGGAAATTTAAAAGATCCCACTTCAATAAAAGTTAAAAAGAAAGTTAGCAAAAAATAGAAAAAGACTTGCTACCAGGGAAATGTAAAAACCCGTCAATTTGTGGAAAAATCACTCTGATTAACTTCTTTTTTTTATTAAACCCCCGTTTATTATTTGCTTCATGGTTTGCCTACGCCTTTGAAACCCTTTTTTTTTAAATTAATAAATATGAATTTGGAGGACAAAATATTTAAAAATTAAAAACATTAGAACCACATAAAAACCTCAAATCATACAAAAGTTATACTAAAATTTTAAAATGGTTCTAAAACAAAAAAAAGTAAAAATTGTTAACAAAAAACCGGAAAAGGAAATGTCTGCTTACCCAAAAAATTCAAAACCCCAAAAAATTGGCATTTTCCGGGAAAAAATGTAAGGAAAAGGGAAAAAAGGGAAGGGGGGAAAAAGAAAGGAACTTGTCTTCGGCCGGGTTAAAGAACATAATTGGTTAAAAAAAAAACGTGAAAAAACAAAGTATACCCCGTTTTATTTAAAGGGCCCAAAGGGGGGGACCCGCCCTCCCCCCATAGGTTGCAAAATAGTTGGGAAAAAGATTTTTGACATACCCATCCCATGGCCCTAGTGTTTAGTACTTTATATGCCAAAAAAGAAACCCGGGTTCAAAAATTAAAAAATATTAAATTTTAAAATTATTAAAAATTTTGCCCCCAAAATAGAAGGGTTTTTTTTATAGGGGGGATACACTCTTCCCAGCCTGCAGTTTGGCGCAAAAAATACAAAATTTTAGAAAATTTTTTTTGGTACTGTACATTTAGCTTGTTTTTGGGACCAGGCCCGGGAAAAAAGGCTAAAGGATTGCAATATTTACCTGGAGCAAACCCGGGCGGGATAGCATTTGGGTGATCTAAAAAAGTAATAGCAATCAATCAAAACATAAAAAGCTTTTAAATTTCACAATCTGTAAAAACCCAAGGGGAATAAAAAGGTTCAGAACTTTGTAAGAAATCACAGTACGGGGGAAAATATATAGGGGAAAAGGGGAAAACCCATATGGAGGGTTTTAAAAAAAGATAGATGGGAATTGTTGAAGGGAAATTGAAGGAGGGATAATAAAAAATAACAAAAAATAATAACAAGATAACTAAAAATGTCAGAATACGTGCCATAAAAAGATATGGGTTTGTGGGTGAGAGCTTTTGGGGAAAGAGCACAGTTAAAAAAGATTTTGGCATATAGAAGAAACCGGAGGGAACGGGAAAATGAGGGGAGGATTTTTGATTTTAGGGAAGTCAGGAGAAAAAAACAAAAAAAAAATAAAATTTATTGAAAAATTTGACTTGTCCATAAAATTTTAGATAGTGGAAAAAAGCTGGAAGTAGGGGCCCCTAAGAATTGTTTTTTTTATATTTTAAATCCAAGTGGGGAAAGGGGGGGGGGGGTTTGGGAAAGAAAAAAAAGGGGAATAATATTATTTTAAAGGGTTTGTATGTGTAGGAAATGAAAAGGGAGGGAAAAAAAAGTATTTAGTCACCCACCAATTGTGCAAGTTCTCCCATTTAAAAAAATGAGAGGGGGGCCTTTAATTTTCTCATAGGTACAAGTCAAAATGACAGACAAAAAAGGAAAAAAAAACCAGAAAATCACATTTTAAGATTTTTTAAAGAATTTATTTGCAAATTTTTGGTGGAAAAATAAATATTTTGGGCCCAAAAACAAAAGTTTTTCAATACTTTTTTTAATCCCCCCGTGGCAAAAGCACCCGGTCAAAAGTTTTCTGTAAAGGGTTCACAAGGGTTTTACACAATGTTTTTTGGTTTTTTTGGCCTCCCCTCCAGCCGATCTCCCCTAGAGCAGTGACGTTTTGGGGCTGCGCTGGGGGGAACACAGACTTTTCCAAAAAACCCCCCAAAGAAATTTTTATGGGTTTAGATTGGGAAAACTGGAAGGCCATCCAAAGGGCCTTTAAATGCCTTTTTAAAGAACCCCCCACTTTTTGCCCGGGCGGGTGTTTGGGACATTTTCATGGGTGAAAGACCCCGCCACGTTTAACCCCAATGCCCGGATGGAAGAGGTTTTCACTCAAAATTTCACGAACATGGGCCCCCTTCATTTTCCCCTTTTAAAGGATTTTAAAATCGTCCTGGTCCCTTTTCAGAAAAACAGCCCCAAAAACATGATTTTTCCACCCCAGCTTCCCCAGTAGGGTTTGGTGGGTTTTTTGGGGTGCAACTAAACATTCTTTCCCCAAACAGACGAGTTTAGTTTTTACCAAAAAGTTTATTTTTTGGGTTTTACGAACCCAAAGACATTCTCCCCAAACCTCTCTGGGAAACCAAAGGGAAATCTAGCAAAATTCAGAAAAGGGCCGGGCAAAGTACTGGCTTTAAACAGGGGGGCACGTTTTTGGGCAGCAGGTTTGATCCCCCTGGGGGGGGTTTGTTTTTTTTTTTACTTGTTTGGGAGGCTTTGTTACTTTGGGCCCAAACTCTCTGCAGGTTATTTACTAGGGTTCCCCCCGGGGGTTTGGGATTTTTTCTTTACCTTTTTGTGATCATTTTTACCAAGGGGTTTAGAAACTTTGTGGAGGCCCCCGACGAGGGAGATTAAACAGTGGTCGGTAGTTTTCCATTTTCCCAATCATTTCTCCCACATTTATTTTTTTCAAAAAACCCAAACTGTTAAACCCATTCAGATTCAGTTTTCCCGCCCGGGCAGGTCACCCAATTTTTTTTTGGTGTCCCTTTTACAGCTCTTTTCTTGGCCATAGGGGAGTTGGAGTGTGGACTGTTTTAGGTTGTGGACAGGGGTCTTTTATACTGATAAAAAAGTTCAAACAGGTGCCCTTAATACAGGTAACAGGGGGAGGGCAGAGGGCCTCCCAAAGAAGAAGGGACAGGTCTGTGAGGGGGCCAGAAAATTTTCTTGGTGTAGGGGACCCCAAAAACTTTTTTTCCAAACCCTAAAAATTTCAAAAAAAAAATTCATTTAAAAAAAACCTAAAATTTTGATTTTTGGAGAAAAAAAAAAACTAAATTTGTCTGTTTTTATGTTTCCAAAAATCCCGAGGCGCCCTCCTCCTTTCGGGCAGGCTTCGGCCCTTTGTGTTTCCGGGTTTCTAGCCCGCCCCCGTTTTTATTTTTATCTATGTTTGTTTGGTTTTGTTATTAGTGAAACCCGTTCCTTTTCACGTTTTGATAGTAAACCCAAAGTTTTTTTGGTATTTTTGTAGTTGGTTTTCGTTGTACTCCTGTTGTTTGGGGTAGGTTATTTGTTTTCCCTTTTTGTTAAAGGCTGTTCGCACTTTACCACTGTTTTTTGGGATTTGCTGCCAACCCGTTATTGAGGCCCCTTGGATTTTGGGATTTTTCTTCTGTGACTATTAAAAATCGGATCAACCAAGGTTTTTTGGCCCTGCGCCTGACTCCAACACCGCCCCCACATCAGCCTTTTTGGGCCCCATGGTTTACGTGTACCTATGAGGGAAAATTTCGGCCTCTTCTCTTTTTTTAAATGGGGAAACTTGCACAAAATTTGGGGGCTGAAATTTAAAAACTTTTTTTCCCCCCCCTGTAGGATGTATGGATGTGTGTATATATATATATATAAAATAATATTTCCACAAATTGGGCAGGCAGCAAATCTTATTTTTTTTTGCAACTTCTATTAAAATGTTGGAGTGAGTCATATTTATTGGAAATTATTCCCGGTATACCCACTCCCATCAGCCCATTTTTTGGTAAAAACATGGTAATGTACTTTTATATTTTGGACCCAATAGTAATATAGTACATTTATCATAATTGGTTGAAAATCCGAGAAGTTAAGTATTTTTTACCAATCATAGCCCGCAATAAAAACATCAAGTTTTTGGTGCTTTGTTTTTGTGTTGGATGTTTTCAGATAACTTGTGCCAAATAGAAAGAAGGTAAATAATGTATTGGTCATTTGGAGTCTTTTTATTGTAAAAAGAAATAATATGTTTCAAAAACTTTACAGTAATTGGGGTGTCCTGATTTCGGATAATCCTGAATGAATCGTAATAAGATGAGTGAGAAAGGTACAGACACACAAATATCTTTGGGGGGGGGGGGGGGGGGGGGGGGGGCATTAATTTTCCACTAATCTTTATTACGCTTCATTCGGTTATCGGGAATCATGGAACACCCACATTCATGTAAAAAATTTTTAGAAACTTTTCTATTCAAAAATTTTCCCAAAAAAGGTGAAAACCAAATGATACAATACTTTTTTAAAAATTTAAATTTTTGGGCAAAAAAATCATCTGAAAACACAACCCCAAAAACATTTAAATTTACCCAAAAAAAATTTGTAGGCCCACAAGTTTGATGTTGTCAGGGCCCATGCATGAATAGGGGGCCCAAAAATATTTAAATTTTTATTTTTTTAAAAACATATAAGTGAATTAAAAATTTAAACCCAACCCTTTAAACCAAACTTCAAAACCCTTAAATCCCAAACCCAACCCTTAACCAAAATTTCTAACCCTAATGTAACCCAAACCCTTAAATTAATTTTTTTGTAAATTTTTACAATAAAACCCAATTTTGACTTGCAGCTGGCCATCAAAGGAAAGGGGTGAAAACGTACGGCCGGGGCCGGATCGGCCCGCAAAGGGGTTTTAATTTGGGGGCCCGCGAGATAAAAAAATATAATATATATTTTTTTTTTTTGGAAAGTATAAAAAGCGCTGAAATTTTTTCCCAAAGAAAATAAACTGCTTTTTTCCAATTTGGGGCCCACGGGAGGGCCCGAAATTTAACAATTTTTTGTTAAGCAACCCAATTTTTATCCCGGGGAAAGAGAAATGGTAAAAGCAGGGGCCCCCCCCAAATGAGCTACTTGTTTTGCCCCCCTATTTTTTATTACGGTTTTCTATTTTTAAAAATTATGTGTTTTGGGCACCCTCATTCCCCCAATAGTCTCGGGCCCAAAAACAGAAAAGGGGGAAGCAGAGGGAGTGTTCCAAAAAAAAGGGGTTAATCCTTTTTATTCACGGAATTAAAGGGGGAAAGCTGTTTTTGGTTTTTGTTCGAGCATTTTGAAAGTGCGAAAGAATAAAAACCTTGTCCCCAACTATGTGAGTTTTCCCTGCCGACAAAAATGACAACTTTCAAGGACAGCGGAGGGGAGGAAGGTGAAGAACTGTGGGGGGTCTGAAGAAACAGGGGCTGTTTTTAAATCACAGCCGAGATACAGGACGCCCCTTAAAAGTAGCCCCCTCTTTGCTAAGGGAAAATCGCAGGGGCTTCAAAACCTTTTATTGAGGGTAAATTTTGGGTTAAAAAAATGCAGAGAAGGCAGGGAGATTGGGGGCCTGAAAAGCGGCAGGCTTTTGAAATATCAGCCTGAAAAGAAACACAGTTGCAGACAGGTTTTCCCGATCTTTCAGGGATTTGGACAGCCTTTGAAGCAAAAAGAAAGTCTTTTTATTGCGTTTTTTTTTTGAAATTGATAAAAGCACGGACTTTAACAGATGTTGAAAAAAACTGGCCTTTTTTCATCCCCCGGAGTTGATGACACAAAACCCGTAAACCGGGATTTTGTGGAGTTGGTGCCGGACAGTACAACGACAGCAGGTATTTTACCGCACCACGGGGCTGGACGGGGGTCGGAGGGGATGGTCCCGCCGTCACCCTTTGGTACAGATGGTGGCCCTAAATGATAAAAAAAAAAAGCGGGTTTTTGTGACAAAATTTCGGGGGAGAATTTTGCAATCTGCAAATGGGGGGACGTTTTTTTTTGGGTTTTTTTCCCACGATTTTTTTACCAGGAGGCTTTTTTTTCCCAAGCCCAAAAAAAGAGGAAAAAGCCCTGAAGGTGGTCACCCAAAAACTGTTAATTTCATCCGATCCAAAAGGGCCGAATCACCGCCCTTTTGGGCCCGGGCCTTCTCGGGGAGAGAAAGACCACATCTATGGCCTCCCCAATCCCCCCTGAGGTAAGATGGTTTAACCCGGGGTGCTGGCTGAGGCGGGTTTTTTGATTTTCGAGAAGAAAAATTTAACAGTTCATGGGGAAAAGGGCAAACCAGTGTTATAATTTTATTCCCCAGAAAGGGATGAAGGGGCCTTGCATTTATGGTGGATTTACAGAGCAATGAATAATTGAAAAAAAAAGCTGCAAGGGCGCAAAAAAAGTTGTACGCAGTATTATGACAGCAACGTTTTTAAGTTTGGGGCTGTAATTTTGGGGAGACGCAATTGGGCCGGTGGGATGCCCGCTCATTCCCCCGTCGAAAAATGTGTGCGCGAACCCCAAAATGTGGAGACCCTGAAACGGTTCAAAGATAAAAAACGGGAAATGTTACGGGAGTTTTTAGCAACGCTTTAGATTTTTGTTTTTATGTTTTTTGTTGAGTTTCCATTGTTTTTTAAAAAAATTTTTTTTATTTTTTATTTAAAACTATTTTTGACTCTGTGGGTTTTTGCACTTTTTGGGGAAAAGGATTCATTATTTTTTTCTACATTTTTTGCCCGGGGAAATGACACCCTGATATAGTTCGGATCGTTTATATATTTTGTAAACACTGAGGCATTGTGTGTTTTTGTGTTTTGTCCCCAGAAATTTCAAAAAACTTGAGGGTTTTTTGATTAATAGTGATGTTTTGTTTTGGGGGCCCCTGTTCCCCAGGCTCCAGGGTTAGTTTATTGTTTTTATGTTGATGTGCTATTGTTTTAATTGGGTTTTTTTTTATTGTATATTTAAACCCATTCTTTACCCCTGTGGTTCTTGGGACTTGGGTTTTGGGGGAAAAGGATTTTATTTTTTTTTCTACATTTCTGCCTTTAGAAAAAGACCCCCCGAAAATAGTTCGTGATTTTGTGAAACAGTTCTGTTAATCACTGAGGCATTGTGTGTTTTTGGTCTTTTTCTTAGAAAATTTTAAAAAAAATTTACGTGTTTTTTGATTTAAAAGTGAGTTTTGCTTGTACTATTTTTGGAAAACCCCTGGGCCTCGGCTCCAGCTTTATGTGTATGGGTTTTCGATTAAAACCAAAAAAAACAATCTGGGGGGTTGTTTTTAAGTTTTATACCTGATTTTTAGGTCCGGGCCCCCCTTGGGGAAAGATTTTCCTCCATGTGGCCCCTGAAACTAAAAAGAGTTTTAAACCCCTGATTAAAGGGGAAATCGCCCCTTTTCTGCCCCCCCTTTACAAAGGGCTCATGACAATAAAGTCAAACCCGCGCCCCGGGTTTGAGGAGAAGGAGGAAGGGGGGGGAAGGATGTTCGTGTTTTGCCCCTAACAACAATTGATTTATAGCAGTTTGGACTTGGGGTTGGTAGAGGACCCATCTGCTTGGTGCCACCCTTTGAAGGGGATTGTAGTCTTTAAAACAAAGGAAAAATTAAAAAGTTATTTTCTTGGGGGCACAGTTCAAAAAACCAAAAACGCTCAATCCGGAAAATTTTGTCTCTTTCATTTCTGGGGAAGGAAAGGTTTTCGGGATTCAGGGAAAATTCCCGGATGATGTATCCCGGCGTCGGATTGCCCCCGGCCCAGAGAATCAGATCATTTGTTATTTTTCAGTTTTAGGCTTGTGACTTTACAGGCTCTTTTAAATTTAAAATATTTGCTTTCTTGATTTATTTAATTTCTTATTAAATTTTTTATATAGCAACATTCAAAATTTTTTGTTAAATATTCATAAAAATGATACAAAAAAAAGAAAAAGATAAAAAACAAAAGATTTAAAAAAGTTAATTTTTCTGAGAACAGGAATTTTCCAAAACCCTAAGAGCCCGAAATGAAAAAGGGGATTCTGAAATTTTTTTAAATTTTATTTTCCCGGGGGATATAATCTAAAGGCCGTTTAGTAAATTGGTAAAGACAAAAGGAATATCAAGAGTTAGCCTTTCCCTAAGAGCGGTAAAAGGATTCATAAATCGTAGGTTAGGAGTGATGTGAGGCAATAGGTAGTTTTTGCACGAAGCTTTGAAAAAAGAAGGCAATGTTTTCAGAGATGGCCAGCCCCCCTTTCTGATACAATCACAGTGATGTGTGCAAAACGGTCTAGATAAAGCATCCAAAAGGTTTTAAAAATGGCAGGGGTTTTTATAAGATTGTGCCATAGCTAGGTGACAAGAAAATAACTTTTTATGCCAGGATAAACATTTTTGTCACTTTACAAGAGACAGAGCAGTGTATGAAAAAAACCTTAGTTTATGAAAAGGTTTTCAAAACCATTTGTCCCACCTAGGTACTATGTTTCGTAAGTAGTTGAGTACAGTAATCCAGGTTTATCCCCAGTCTCATGTCTTAAGTTTGCTCAATTGTTTGGGTGTGATTTAACAAAAAACCTCAAAAAAACACCCCCCGGAGGATGTTTTGCAACATTTGGGCCTACATATGCATGATTACATTAATTAAAAAGTATATGTATATACAATTTTTTTTGAAAAGCGCTTGGATAAGGCGTTGTAAATGACGAAATGTAAGAAATGTAATGTTTCCCACTGCGGCTTCATTTTAGAATTTTGGGAGGAAAGTAACCAAAACCCCTAAAAAAAAAATTTTGAAAGTAGTTAGGCCCCCAACAGTAGTTAATTTCATGTGTTTGGCAAATGCCCAAAAAGAAAAAATTGTCTGACTTTTTGTTAATACTCTTAAAACCCCTTTAAAGGTGTTTGTTGTTTCCCGGGTTTTTTCATCCCCAAAACCCCTTTGGCCGCCGTGGCTTTAAATTTTTTTCATCTATGTTGGCGGATTCCGGGGCCCTTTTTAGGACACGGGGAGCGCTCCACTATCAGGCTCCCCATTTCCTTTCCCGCCTCCTTCCTGTTGGTGACTGAGACAAGTACTTAATGCAACAATGGTGATTTCGCTTGCTTTCGGAGCGGTAATATTAAGCAGATGCTTTTACTTTGATCCAATTTGCTTCCTGAATGTGTGTTCCTCTGCCCCGTAAAAAAAAGGCTAAGTAGCTTCATTTTTCAAAACCAAAGCAAAAACTACATGATTATTTTCCCATTTTTTGCAAGGCGGGTTGTACAGTACAAAATGGGGTTAACGAAGCGAGTTTACACAAATGAAGGTTACCCCAATGGCATAGACAATTTTTTAGATATAATTGCATTGAGTATCAGGGTAATAATTCAGTGTTGCAACATTGCCTTTGGCGATTAAATAGTAGGCTGGTGGGGCTACAAGCCTTGTTAACAGAAGCAATTAACACAAATGACAGGTTTCCCAATAAAAAAGCGCCTTTTAAATTTAGGAAAATAATTTTTTGGTGTTAATTCACTTTTAAAACATTGTTTTGGGGTTTAAATATGAATAAAAACCTTAAAAGGGTTTTAAAATGCAGAAGGAGTGAAAGAAGGGGTTAAGACACATGACAGGTTTCTCAAAGGGGGCCTTTTTATAATTGTTGGGGTTTTTTTATTTTGGGTCCAAGCCCCGTAAGCTTGTTGCTACAGAAGGGAGTTTTGGGTGATTTAAAAAAAAACAGGCTTCTTTTTTTCACTTTGATACAGGCCAGAATGTGGGGGAAAGCAAGTTGGGACCCCTTTTGATTTTCAGCTATTTTTTGGGAGCTCATGGTATGGGTAGTTGCACCGGCGGGGATGGGGAGTTGTTGGATCAAAAAAATTTAAAAGGGAAAACCCAAGGTAAAAGGTTAGAGAAAAACCACCCCGTTTCGAAAACCAACCCGGGTAGGGTTAAATTTTTTGCGGGACAATTAACAAATGTTATTCAAAAGACAACCCGAATGGTTCCCAAGGTGGTTTAGTGTTCCTGATTTTTTTAGTTCAGTCCGATAAATTTTTTAAAAAAACATGACAAGGTTTAAAACATGCCTCAAGATCCCGAACCAAATTACTGACGAGCAAATTTTACAAAAACGATGGAATTGTACCCTAAAGGTTGTGAAAGTTGGTAAATATAAGAAAAGATTCAAAGTAAGTTGCCAAAGGTGCTTCCAGCAAGTATTAATCAGGGGGGGTAGACTATCCAATTTTGTATTCAGTTTTCTTAATTGGGAAATTTCTGTAACTTTTTTTCACATTTAAAATGTGGAGAGGTTTTTGCAGATCGTTGGGATTTTTAAAAAAATATTTTAATCCCTTTTAGATTACATTTTAAGGCAGCAAAATGTGAAAAAAATCAAGGGGGGGTAATTTTTAGGGAATGTATCTAGACAATAATTAACAGTACATGAAATGCAAAAAAAAACACGAAAGTAAAACACAATATATAAACAAACCATTCTTTAAAAAAGGGGCCCCTAACACCAAACTGAATTGCCCAGAGGCACCCCAAAATTTTTTAAAAAAGAAGGAGAGGCGCAAAAACACTACCCGGGAGGATTTAAAGGGGTCTCCCGGGTTGCATCCCCGAGTCCCCGGTTGGTAATTTTTACGTTGAAGGTTAACTATGAGATAAGGTATGGGGAACTTTTTTGCAAGGGGCTTTAGAGTACAGTACAGACATACAAAACAGTACAGTACGTGCAGTACAGTACAGTAAGTACAGTACAGGGACTGTACAGTAGAAAACAGGAGTAGGGTATGGATAGGATAGAAAATGTATGTTTTTGGGCCCAAAAAGCGTCTTTTTGGGGTCTTGGAGGGGGTCCCTGCGGCATGAGTTCTTACCTAGAGTAGAGTTAGTATAGATGTTCAGTACAGTGGAATACAGTACAT
>JAGTTL010000422.1:0-48438 GCA_036851935.1 Coregonus suidteri | reverse complement strand
ATGTCTTCTTTTTCTGAGTCTAACCCGGGATCCCCTTTACCAGTCTTCATTCTGAGTCTCCGGGGCCCCTCCCCTTACCAGTCTTTCTTGCTGATCTAACCGGGGCCCCATCCCCTTTACAATGTTCTATGCTGATCAACCTGGCCATCTCCTTACCATGCTTTCTTTCGAGTCTAACCTGGCCATCCCCTTACCATTTTCTATGCTGGAAACCGGGGCCATTCCTTACCAGTTTCTAGTCAGCCCAAACCTGGGCCACTCCTTACATGTTTTTGTCTGAGTCAAACCGGGCCTCTCCTTACCTGTCTTCTATGTCTGATTAACCGGGGCCATCCTTACCGTCTTCTTCGGTCAAACCCGGGGCCAATTCCTTACCGTCTTCTATGCTGAGCAACCGGGGCCCCCTTTACCAGTTTCTATGTCTGATTTAACCCGGGGCCTTTCCTTCCCAATGTTTTCTATGTTGATTTAACCTGGGCCCATCCCCTTTACCTTCTTCTATGCTGGTCAACCCGGGGCCCATCTCCTACCATGTTTCTTTTTTGAGTCTAACTGGGCCATTCCTTCCTGTCTTCTATTTTGGTCTAACCGGGCCCACTCCTACCAGTCTTCATCGAGTTAAAACCTGGGCCCCCCCTTACATGTTTCTATGTGGTCAACCCGGGGCCATCTCCTTACCATTTTTATGTTGGGTTTAAAAGGGGCCATTCCTTACCATGCTTCTTGCTGATCAAACTGGCCATTCCTTCCATGTCTTCTTTTTCTGATTTAACCTGGGCCATCCCCTCCATTTTTTTGGTCTGAGTCTAACGGGGAATTTCCTACCTTTTCGTCTGATTAGGGGTTTTTGATTTTGGAAACCCGGGGCATTCCTTCCCAGTCTTCTATGTCGAGTTACCTGGGCCATCCTTCCCCGTTTTTTCGAGTCAAACCGGGCCTTTCCCTTCCCCGCTTCATTTTGAGTTACCGGGGCCATCCCTTTACCTGTCTTCTATTCTATTTAAACCCTGGGCCACCCCTTACCCGTTTTCATGTTGAGTCTAACCGGGGCCATCTCCTTACCATTTTTCTTGTTGTTAACCGGGGCCATTCCCCTACCTTTTTATGTCGAGAAACCCGGGCCCCACAAAAGGTCTCCTTGCCAGAGCCCATGAACCATGCTCCAGGCGGTTTCCATGTATCCCCAGTAGGTTTCCTCTGTAGAGTAGCCGGCTCCATCCACCGCTCCTCATACCCTCATAACACACAATCACTGTCTACAGGCGACTCATCCCTTCTCACCCAATCAGGCTTTAGTTCAGGATCCAGTAACGTGGTTATGCCACCCTGTAAGTGGGAAGTGCTTCACTTTCGGCCAAACCCTTGTCCTTGGTAGTTTCCCTGGCTGTGTCATTAGCTACAATGGGAAGTACATCTAACAAATGCCACTGGATAGTTTTGAGTGCTCTGAATGGGAAGTACATCCTACAATGATGAATCATGGATAGTTGGAGATTGCTCTGAAATGGGAAGTACATCTACAAATGACACTGGATAGTTTGGATTGCTCTGAAATGGGAAGACATCTACAAATGCCACTGGATAGTTTTGGATTGCTCTGAATGGAAGTACATCTCCAAATGACACTGGGATAGTTTGGATTGCTCTGAAATAGGAAGTTGACATCTACAAAATGAAACACTGGATATTTTGGATTGCTCTGAAATGGGAAGTATCATCTACAAATGACACTGGAGAGTTTGGATTGCTCTGAAAGCGGAAGCTACATCTTACAAATGCCACTGGATATTTTGGGATTGCTCTGAAATGGGAAGTCTACATCTACAAATGCCACTGGCTAGTTCTGGATTGCTCTGAAATGGGAGAGTACATCTACACATGCCACTGGATTAGTTTTTGGATTGCTCTGATTCATGGGAAGTACATCTACAAATACACTGACTATAGAAACTTTGGCTTGCTCTGAAATGGAATTACATCTAACAAATGACACTGTGGATATTTTGGATTGCTTCTGAAAATGGGAAGTATATCTACAAATGGTGACACTGGATAGTTTGGATTGCTACTGAAATGGGAAGTTACAGTCCTACAATGGCACTGGATAGTTTTGGATTGCTCTGAAATGGTAAGTACATCTACAAATGCCACCCTGGAATAGTTGGATTGCTCTGAAAATGGCAAGTCACATATACAATGGCCACTGCTAGTTTGGATGGCTCTGAAATGGGAATACATCTACAAATGCAACTGGCTGTTTGGATTGCTCTGAAATTGCGGAAGTACACCTCTACAAATGACACTGGATAGTTTGGATTGCTCTGAAATGGGAAGTAATCTACAACATGTACACTGGATAGTTTGGAATTGCTCTGAAAATGGCATAGTACATCTACAAATGCCACTGGATAGTTGGACTGCTCTGAAAGTGGAAGTATATCTACAAATGCCACTGGATAGTTTGGATATGCTCTGAAATGGGCAGTACATCTACAAAATGACACTTGAATATTTTGGATTGCATCTGAAATGGGAAGTAACATCTACAAATGACACTGGATAGTTTTTGGAATTGCCTCTGAAATGGGACAGTAACATCTACTAATGGGCACTGGATATTTGGATTGCTCTGAAATGGGAAGTACCATCTACAAATGCCACTGGATTAGTTTCGATGCTCTGAATGGGAAGTAACATCGACAAATGCCACTAGGATAGTTTGGATTGCTCTGAAATGGGAAGTACATCTACAAATGACCCACTGGATAGTTTGGATTGCTCCTGAACTGGGAAGTACATCTACAATGGACATCGGGATTAGTTTGGATTTGCTTCTGAAAATGGGAAGTACATCTACAAATGGCACTGGATAGTTTGGATTGCTCTGAAATGGGGAAGTACATCTACAAATGACAATGGGATAGTTTGGGTTGCTCTGAAAATGGAAGTACATCTACAAATGGACAATGGATAGTTTGGATTGGCTCTGGACACTTGAAGTTTGACACTGGATTACAATGACAGCTGAGAGGGCTGTATTGGTTTCTTCATGATATATGCTTGCTTAGAGGACGTTGTATTGTATGTCATTCTGAGAGTGCCGCTGAGAGGGGCTTGTATTGTCATGTAACATACTGATATGCAGCTGAGAGGACTTGTTATTGTATGTCATACTGATATGCAGCTGAGAGGAACTTGTATTGTATGTCATTCTGATATGCGAGCTGGAGGTGTCGTTGGTATTGTATGTCATACTGATAATGCCTGCTGAGGAGGACTTGTATTGTATTTCCTCCTGATATGCTGCTGAGAGTCTTGTATTGTATGTCATAACTGGATATGCAGCTGAGAGGACTTTTATTGTATGTCATTCTATATGCTGATGAAGGACTTGTATTGTACGTCATAACTGATATGCAGCTGCATAGGCCTTATATTGTATGTCATATTCTGATATGAGGCTGAGCAGACTTGTATTGTATTCATACTGATATGGCCTGTATGAGAGGTCTTGTATTGTATGGTCATACTGATATGCAGCGATGAAGGATCTTTAGTGTATGTCATACTGAATGCTGCTGAGAGGACTTGTATTGTATTTCCAATTCTGATATGCAGCTTAAGGACTTGAATGTCAGACCTGATATGCTGCTGCAGGAGGTCTTGTATTTATGTCATACTGATATGCAGCTGAGAGGACTTGTATTGGTATGTCAGCTGATATGCTGCTGAGAGGACTTGTATTGTATGTATACTACTGATATGCTGCTGAGAGGAGTTTGAATGTCTACTGATATGCAAGTGCAATAGACTTGTATTGATGTATGTCATTCTGATATGCTGCTGAGAGGACTTGTATTGTATGTCATCGATATGCTGCTGAGAGGACTTGTATTGTATGTCATACTGATTATGCTGCTGAGAGACTTGTTATTGTATGTCATTCTGATATGCCTGCTGAGATTTGGTTGTATCTTATGTCATACTGCATATGCAGCTGAGAGACTTGTAGTGATGTCATACTGATATGCAGGCTAGAAAGAGGAATTGTATTGTAATGTCAGGACTGATATCGCAAGCTGAGAGGTCCTTGATTGTATTGTCATACTGATAGGTGTGAATGAGGACTTGTATTGTATGTCATACTGATATGCAGCTGAGATGACTCGTATTGTATGTCATAATTATATGCAGCTGAGAGGACTAATATTGTATGTCAGTCTGATAGCAGATCAGTATTAACGCCTCCTCAGGAGTCGGGCTCCTGCTGGAGCTGGGTCGTCTGTTGTTGGTCCTAGTTATTTTAACAAGAGGCTGATGGTTCTGTCCATGGAAACTTACACCATATAGGTAGTCATGAAAAAAATTACCCCAAAAAATATGACATCCTAGGAGCTCTCGTCCTCTATTGGGCTACGTCACTTCTGGTCTTCTCCTATTGGGCATACTTCACCTCTGTCGTCTTATTGTGGCATACTTCCACCTCTGTCTTCTCTATTGGGGCATACTTCACCTCTGTCTTCTCTATTGGGGCAGTACTTCACCTCTGTCTTCTATTATTGGGGCATACTTCCACTCTCTATGTCTTCTCTATTATGGGCCATACTTCAACCTCTGTCTTTCCTATTGGGGCATACTCAACTCGTCCTTCTCTATTTTGGCATACTTCACCTCCGTCTTCTCTATTGGGGCATACTTAACCGTCTGGCTTCTCTATGGGCATACTTTTACCTCTGTCTTCTCTATTGGGGCATACTTCACCTCTGTCTTCTCTATTGGGGCATATACTTCACCTCCTGTCCCTCTCTATTGGGGCAGACTTCACCTCTGTCTTCCTATTGGGACATGCTTCACCTCTTGTCTTCTCTAATTTGGCATACTTCACCTCTGTCTTATCTATTTGGGCATACTACACCTCTGTCTTCTCTATTGGGGGCATACTTCACCTCGTGTCTGCTCTTATCTATGGGACATACTTCACCGCTCTGTCTTCTCTATTGGGGCATACTTCACTACTGTCTTCTCTATTGGGCATATATTTCACACCTCTGTCTTCTCTATTTGGGCATACTTCACCTCTCCCTCTTCTCATATTGGGGCATACTCACCTCTGTATTTCTATTGGGGCATACTCCCCTGTCTTCTCATTGGGGCATACTTCACCTCTTGTCTTCTCGCTATTGGGTGGGCACTACTTCACTAGCCACCTCTGTCTTCTCTATTTACGGGGCATACTTCACCTCTGTCTTCTCTATTTTGGGCAATCTTCACCTCTGTCATCTTATTTGGGGCAATCAACTTCTGGACCTCTGTCCTTCTCTATTTGGGCATACTTCAACTCTGTCTCTCTATTTGGGCATACTTCACACCTCTGTCTTTCTCTATTTTTGGGCATACTTCAGTTCACCTCTGTGGCTTCTCTATTTTGGGGCATACTTCACCTATATCTTCTCTATTGGGACATACGTCACCGCTCTGTCTTCTCTATTTGGGCATACTTCACATCTGCCTTCTCTATTGGGTACATATGCCACCTTCTTTCTTCTCTATTTGGGGCATATACTTACCTCTGTCTTTCTATTTTGGCCATACTTCACTCTCTGTCTTCTCTATTTGGGCATACTTCACCTCTGTCTTCTCTTTTTTGGGCATACTTCACCTAGTTCTATTCTATGTGTGGCAATACTTCACCTCTGTCTTCTCCTCTATTGGGCATACTTCAGCTATGTCTTCTCTATTTGGGCATACTTCAACCTCTGCCTTCCCTATATTGTGGAGTGTGGGTTGAAGCATATGCATAGGCCCTTCTCACCTACCGTGGGACATTGTATGTGAGGATGACAGCACCCCCCCCCCCCCCCCCCCCCCATATGGTGAGGCATCACAACCTCTTTACTGGCATGTGAGGGTCTTAGTGCACTTAACACTGAGGATGAAGACAGCTGCGTCTTCGTAGTGTTCAAATGCCTGCTGACAGAGTTCTGACCACCAAACCAAGGTCTATCTTTCTGGAAGAGCTCTGTCACAGGTTTGAGAGAAGTAGAGAGATTCTCCATAAACTTCCCGTTCACTCACTCTTAACCCAGGCTCTTGGCAGTACTCTGTAACACTGCTGCTTCTCAATTCTGGAAGTGGTCCTCTGCCCGTTTTCCCTTGAGAAGATGTGCATCCAGAAAGCACCCAACCCCAGGTCAACCCTGTCAGCCTTTATATCTCACCTTTACCACTACCCATATTTCACCACTAAACCACCTTTAACTCCCTTTAACCACACCCCGTTCACCACTAAACACCTTTAACTCCTTTTACCAACACCCATTGTTCACCACGAACACCTTAACAATTCCCTTTACCACCCCATTTCAAACACTAAACACCTTAACTCCTTTACCACCCCCATCTTCACCACTAAACACCTTTAACTCCCTTTACCCCACCCATTTTTCACCACTAAACCACCTTTTAACTCCCTTTACCACAGCACATTTCACCAACTAAACACCTGTAAGCTACTCCTTTACCACACGCCATTTCACCATTAAACCCCTTTACGTCCTTTACCACACCCATTTCACCACTAAACACATTTACTCCCTTTACACCCACCCATTTCACCAGTAAAACAACCTCAGCAATTTTAATCGCCCAGCCTGTGCAACTGGGTCTGACACATGGTTCACTCTTGACCAATCTAATTTTAGGTTGTCTGGATCCTGTCCTTCTCCCCATTAGCGTAGGACTCCCTTCCCCTTTTGACACTATGGGGTAGTGGTAACACCTGAGCACCACATTTCACCTTTAACCTCCAATCTTTACCAATAAACTGAATAGGCTGAGCTGGTAAGTTTCGCAAACATCAATGCACATGGTTGCAGTTTATGCTTCTTAAATATGCTTTTGTACAGCTTTCGCTGAGATAAAACATGATGTGATACTCTCATACTCTCAACTCTCTTTTACCAGAACTCGAGAAGTTTCCTGAGAGGAGGACTGTTGGGAAGAGCTATAGGAGAACAGGTTAATTGTAATGGCCCTGGAATGGAATAAATAAATGATGCGGTAAATACCATTCCTCATTCCATTCCAGTTTTTACAATGAGCCCGTCCTCCTATACCTCACTCCCCAAAAATGCCTCCTCTGGTGTTGGAGTACGTGCCAGTATGCTGGATGTCCATGTTGCTGTGGAGGTAAATTATATACAGTATATATAAAAAACTAATGCAGCCATTTTATATCAAATAAGTTCAGCGTAACAATTAAGTACCTTACCGTGATTGGTTTGATTAAAATGGTTTAAAAAAATTAGCTTCTCTTAGCAAAGAGCAATTGTCAAGCAAGTATTTTGCTAGGACCTGTCTGGGGATGTGGTCTGAGTGTGAAGGGGGAAAACTGAAAAACGAGTTGTTATAGGCTATTGCTATTATACTACCATCCCACCAAAACACGCTGATTTTTCAGGAGGTCTTTTCAAACAGCTTTACACTGAAAAGGCATTATCATAATTTCCACAATTTCACAGTCTTATTCCAAACGCATAGCTTGGAAATATGTATAAAAAAAACAGAAAATCACATTTTGACAGCACTGGTCTTTAGGCCAACAATTCCTGAACAAACACACATTTTAAATGACTTTTGTCATAAAAATTAGTGCTCCATCTTCTGATAAGAGTGTGCTATATTGGACCCCTCATAGTCTTGAGTTTTCACTCTCACACCCTCGCTCACTTCCTCCTCCTCCCCCTGTCTCCACCCCTCTCTCTCCTCCTCCTCCTCCCCCTGTCTCTCTCAGGGAGCCCTCTCTCTCCTCCTCCTCCCCCTGATCTCCACCCCTCTCTCTCCTCTCCTCCTCCCCCCTCGTCTCCACCCCCTCTCTGCTCCTCGTCCTCCCCCTGTCTCCGTCCCTCGCTCTCCTCCTCCTCCCCTGTCTCCACCCCTCTCTCTCTCCGCCTCCCCCTGTCTCCATCCTCTCTCTCATCCACCTCCCCCTGTCTCCGTCCCCTGTCTCCCTCCTACTCCCCTGTCTCCACCCCTCTCTCTCCCTCCTCTCCCTGTCTCCACCTCCTCTCTCTACCTCCTCCCATGTCTCATCTCTCTCCTCCCCCTCACCCCCCTGTCTCCACCCTCCATCGTCCCTCCTCTTTCCCCCGTCTCCACCCCTCTCTCTCCTCCTTCCTCCCTGTCTTCAACACCCTCTCTCTCCTCCTCCTCCCCCTGTCTCCATCCCTTTCTCTCTCCTTCCTCCCCCTGTTCTCTCACCCCTCTCTCTCCTCCTCCTCTCCACTCTGTCTCCAACCTCCTCTCTCCTCCTCCTCCCCTGTCTCCACTCCTCTCTCTCTCCTCCTCCCTCTGCATCCAATCCTCTTTCCCCCTCCTCCCCACTGTCTCCATCCCTCTCTCCCCCTCCTCCCCCTGTCTCCACCCCTCTCCTCTCCTCCTCCCCCCCTGTCGTCCATCCCTCTCTCTCTTCCTCCCCTGTCTCCATCCCTCTCTCCTCCTCCTCCCCCTGTCTCCATCCCTCTCTCTCATCCTCCTCCCCTGTCTCCATCCCTATCTCTCCCTCCTCCCCCTGTCTCACCATTCTCTCCCTCTCTCCTCCCACTGTCTCCATCCTCTCTCTCCTCCTCCTCCCATGTTCCATCCCTCTCTCCTCCTTCCTCCCCCTGTCTCCACACCTCTCTCTCCTCATCCTCCCCCTGTCCTCTCCACCCCTCTCTTCCTACTCCTCCCCCCTGTCTCCAACCCACTCTCTCTCCGCCTCCTCCCGTCTCTTACCCTGCTCTCTCTCCTCCTCCTCCCCGAGTGTCTCCCACCCTCTCTCTTCCTTACTCCTCCCCCTCTCTCTCCACCCCTCTCTCATCCTCCCTCCTACCCATGGTCTTCCACCCTTCTCTATCCTCCTCCACCCCTGTCTCCACCCCTCTCTCTCCTCCTCTCTCACCCTGTGCTCACACCCCTCTCTTCTCCTCCTCCTCCCCCTGGTCTCCACCCCTCTCTCTCCTCCTCCTACCGCCTGTCCTCCACCCCTCGTCCTCCTCCTCTTCACCTGTCTCCATCCCTCTCCCCCTCCTCTTCCCACACGATCTCCATCCCTCTCTCTCCTCCATCCTCTCTCTGTCCCTCCATCCCTCTCGCTCCTCCTCCTCCGTCTGTCCATCTACTCATCCTCAAGTGTGCACGTTGAGAAACCTCCTAAACATGAGGAACACGTTTTTCCACTTTCAGATGAAACCGGGGTCGTTTCTGTGTTTCCTCCGCACTTGTGCCCTGAAGTGACTGGTGCGGTTTTCCACTTGTCTGAAGTAGAAGAATGTCTACTTGGCGCGACTCTGTCTTGACTCACGAGGTAGTGGTAACCTGGAGTCCATCTGACTCTGTCTTGACCACAGTGATATGGTAACCTGAGTCCATCTGACTCTGTCTTTGACCACAGGTAGTGGTAACCTGGAGTTCCATCTCGTACATAACAGGGGTTTGGTGGCACCTTAATTGGGGAGGACGGGCACGTGGTAATGGTGCAGGAGCGGAATTTAGTGGTAATGGTATTCAATACATCCAAACACATGGTTTCCATGTTTCCATGTGTTTAATGCCATTCTAATTTGCTCCATTCAGACATTATTATGAGCCGTCCTCCCCTCACCAGCCTCCCATGATCTGCATCTGCAGTGCAGTTCTGACATTGCGGTACTTGATGTCGTAGTGTGTGTTCTGACAACATAGCCTGCCTTTACGTCTGCTGCGCAGCAAGTGACAGAATCCTAGTATGAGGTCCCAAGATGCTCGGCGCAGCGAAACAATGATTTTGTAGAAGGGTGACACAAGGGCTTCTCATTCTATCTGTGCATTAGTTCTTTCTGCTTCGTTTCAATTGTCCTTGTGGTGGGAAGCCTTTTCTTCACCAGAAGGCATGATATGGGACAAGACTGTGCTTCCACACCATAGGAGACTCACGCTGCCCAGCTCCAGTACTTTGTTTGTTGACTAAAAGTCCAAGTCCAGCAGCCTTGACTTTTGGTCTGATAGCATAAAGTAACAATCTCCATATGCACCAGGATGGTCCCTGTGTCAATCCTCCCATACTCACCAAGCTGGCCTGTGTCAATCTCATCACTCACGCAAGCGTCCCTCTCAGCAAGGTGAGACATAGTATCCCGTGTGTGTGCCCCCCCCCAACAACAGTCAGATTATTCAGTGTGAACTTCTTGGTCTGATGGTCACTCACCTCAGTGTTCTCCTGGTCTGATGAGTCACTCATCACTCAGTGTTCTCTTGGTCTAATGAGTCACTCACCTCAGTGTCTCCTTGTTCTGATGGACTCACTTCACCTCAGTGTTCTCTTGGTCTGATGAGTCACTAACCTCAGTGATCTCCTGGTTCCTATGGAGTCACTCACCTCCTTGTATTCTCTGGTCCTGCATGAGTCACTTCACCTCAAGTGGTTTCTCTTGGTCTGATGAGTCACTCACCTCAGTGTGCTCCTGTGGGCCGGATGATTCACTCAAACCTCCAGTGTTCTCATGGTCTGATGATGTCACTCACCAGCAGGTTGTTCGCCTGGTCTATATGCGTCACTCACCTCAGTGTTTCGTCAGGTCTGATGACTCAATCACCTCCAGTAGTTTCTCATGGTGATGATGAGGCATACTCACCTCAGTGTTCTCTTGTGGTCTGATGAGTCACTCACCTCAGTTGTTCTTCCAGGGGGTCCTGTCTGATGAGTCAACTTCAACTCAGTGTTCTCCCCTGGTCTTGAATGAGTCACTCACAGCAGTGTTCTCATGTCTGATGACGTCCACTCACCTCAGTGTGTCTCCTGGTACTAATGAGTAGTCACTCACCTCAGTGTTATCTTGTCTGAATGAGTCACTCACCTATGTTGTTCATATTGGTCTGATGAGTAACTCACCTCAGTGTTCTCATGCTCAACATGTGTGAACGATCTCTTTCATTTGTTGGAATGTCTCTGGACAATACATGTTCTTACACCAGCATGTAGATACTTGATGTCCGCACCATGCCACATGTGACTTGATTACCCTGTCTCTGACCTTCAGTTTGAAACCTCTGTTCACTTTTCCTCTTTTGTGATCAACTTTTTATTGATTTTGAAAGGAAAAATAGACAAGAATACAATCAGCAGCAGGAATATTCATACAGCTAGAAACACAATACTCTTTAAAATATATTCAGAAATAAATCAGCATGCAGAATGGTTATACAGCTCGAGACACAATAACTGTTAAAATATAATCAGAACAAATAGCAGCAGGAATGGTTATACAGCTAGAGACAAAATTACTGTGAAAATATATATTCAGAACATCATAGCAGCATGAATGGTTATACAGCTGGAGACACAATACTGTTAAAATATATATCGACCAAATCGCAGCAGGGAATGGTTATAACAGCTGGAGGACACAATACTATGTTTAAAAACGATATATCAGAACAAATAGCAGCAGGAAGGGTAACAAGCTAGAGACTACAAATACTGTATAAAATATATATCAGAACAAATAAGCAGCAGGAATGGTTATCAGCCTAGAGACACAATACTGTTAACAATATATATCAAGAACAATATAGCAGCAGGAATGGTTATACAGCTAGAAACACAATACTGTGAAAAAAAATATATATCAGTAATATTTGGAAACTAGTTTAATTGAAGATAAATACAATTAATAATAAACCTACAATACACAATCACCCAACCTCAGCCTGTCATCACCCCAACACTCTCAACCCTCCTAGGACCACCCTCAATTTGCTAAAATGATAATGAACTGTCAATCCTGAAAGTAACCCAGTATAATATACTACTTGAGTAAAAGTCTAAAAGTATTTGGTGTTTAAATATACTTAAGTATCAAAATCCTAATGTAATTGCTAAATATACATAAGTATCAAAAGTAAAAGTACAAGTATAAATCATTCCAAATTCATTACATATAAAGCAAACCCAGACGATTTCTTGAGACGTTTAAAATGTACCGTCTAGCCAGAGGCACATCTCCCACACTCAGACAATTTACAAACAAAGCATTTGTGTTTAGTGAGTCGGGCCAGAATCAGCGGAGTAGTAGGGATGTTCTCTTGATAAGTTGTGTGAATTGGACTCATTTTCTGTCCTGCTAAGCATTCAACATGTAACAAGTACTTTGGGTTGTCAGGGAAAAATGTATGGAGTAAAAATGTACATTATATTTCTTTAGAGGATGTAGTGAAGTAAAAGTAAAAGTAGTCAAAATAATATAAATAGTCACGTCAAGTACGATCAATCAATCAATTTTATGTTTATATAGCCCTTCTTACATCAGCTAATATCTCGAAGTGCTGTACAGAAACCCAGCCTAAAACCTCAAACATCTGAGTAATGCAGGTGTAGATAGCACGGTGGATAGGATAAAAAAATCCCTAGAAAAGGCCAAACCTAGGAAGAAACCTAGACAGGAATCAGGCTATGAGGGGTGGCCAGTCCTCTTCTGGCGCAGCCGCGTGTTGAATGAGAGATTATCACAGAACATGCCAAGATGTTCAAAAATGTTCATAAAGATGACAAAGCATGGTCAATAAATCATCAGGCATAAATCTCAGTGGCTTTTTCATAGCCGATCATTAAGAGTTGAAACAGCAGGTATGTGGGACAGGTAGGTGATCCATAAACCGCAGGGCAGAAACAGTTGAAACTGAATAGCAGCTAGGCCATGCGGACTGGGGACAGCAAGAGAGTCACCCACGGGCCGTTAGTCCCGACGAATGGTTCCTAGGGCTAGGTTCTCTCAGCTTGGCTTAGAAGAGCCGATCATTACGAGTGAAAACAGGCAGGTCTGGGAGACAGGTAGGTGTTTTCGTTAAACCGCAGGCAGAACAGTTGAAAACTGGCATAGCAGCACGGCCAGTCGGACTGGTGACAGCAAGTGTCATCATGCCCGGTGTCATGACGTATGGGTCCTCTGTGCTCAGGTCTCAGCGAGAAAGAGAGACTGAGAGCCTTAGAGAGAGCATACTTAAATTCACAAACCAGGACACTGGATAATGAGACAGGAGAAGTAACTCCAGGTATACCAACTAACCCCAGCCCCCCGACACATTAAACTACTGCAGCTGTCAATCGAGGTGAAGGAGCAGACCCAACGCGCGAGCGCGTGTACCAATAAACATGATGAGGACTTTTATTTAATAAAGTGCAACACGAGAAAACACAAACCACTGACGATACTTGGAAGTGTCCAATACTGATACAGACTAACACATAACGGAAAACCATCACCCACCAAAACAAAACGAGAAACCACACAGTATAAATATGGGGGGGGGGGGGGGCTCCAATCAGAGTAACGAGCCGACAGGCTTGACAGGGACTACGTTACCTCTCCGCTTGGGAGTCAATGACTAAACAAGCACACTAACCAACATCGCCAATAAAACAGCTAGATCCCACTAGAAACACACCACATAACTACCACCATGACCACCCACCAATCCCCAACAAAACAACATACACTCTAGCTCACATACTCCCAAGATCTTGGAGCCAGAGGTTGAACAGTAACACCCCCCTAAGAGTGCGAAGAAAGGGGCGCAACCAGCATACAGTCTCGGAGGAGTCTGGTGTGGAGCGTCTGTCCTACGGTGGCGGTTCTGATGTGTGTCTGGTAGTGGGGTCCCCATCCCACCTTAGTCAACTCTACGCTTCCGCGGGTTACTACCATTTCCTCATGACCACCCCCCAACTCAAGCCCCACTGGAATTAAAGGGTGCGGCACGGACCTCAGGGGCTGCACCTGGGTGCAAACTACGGGACAGTACCGGACTAAGGTGCAGCAACGGACTAAGGGGCAGCACCAGCGATAAGGGGCACGCACGGACGACGGGCAGCAACCGGGATACGGGCGCAGTACCGGACCTAAAGGGCAAGTACAGGACAAAGGGGCAAGCACCGGGCCTAAGGGCAGCTAGTACCAGGTACTATAGCGGGTCAGCACGTACTAAAGTGGCAGCAGCCGGTGCTAAGAGGCAGTACTGCTAAATGGCGAATCCTGGCTGGCTGATCTGGCGGATCCTGGCCTGGCTGTCGGATCCTGGCTGGACGGCTCCATGGCTGCTGACGGATCTGGCTGCTTCATGCTGGCTGACGGATAGGCTGCTCATGGCTGGCTGACGGATCTGGCTGCTCATGGGCTGCTGACCGGATCTGGCTGCTCATGGCTGGCTGGACGGATCTGGCTGCTCATGCTGGCTGACGGATCTGGCCTGGCTGCTCATGGCTGGCTGACGGATATATGGGACGCTCTGGGCTTGGCTGACGGATCTGAGCGGATCATTGGCTGGCTGACGGATCTGGAGGATACTGTCTGGCAGAAGGATATGGCGATACTGTCTGGCAGAAAGGCTCCTGGCTGAATCCTGTCTAGGCGGAGCGGAGGCTCATGGCTGATCCTGTCTGTGCGGAAGGAGCTATAGCGGCTCCGGTCTGGCGGAAAACGGCTCTGATGGCTCATGGCAGACGGGGCGGCTTTTGGCAGGCTTTGGGCAGTAACGAAAGTTCAGTCCCCGTTGAGGCCAGGACGGCAGACTATCTAGGCCGTCCTGAGCTGCATCGTAGGACTGGTGTCGTGGTGCCGGAATGGAGGTACCGGGCTCCTGAGAACACGCATCTCAGGGCTAAGTGCGGGGAGTCGGAACAGGCATGCGGTCCCTGGGGACTACCATATACGCCTAGTGCGGGGAGCAGGAACAGGGGCATGCGTGAACCCTGGGGACTCCTATAACGCCTAGTGCGTGGAGGGTTGGGGGGGGTGCGGGGGGCCAGGAGCAGCAAACAGGGCATGATTGGCCTTGGGACCGCACCGTAGGCTGGTGCGTGGTGCCGGAAACTGGAGGTACCAGGGCTCAGAGAAACACGCATCTCATGGCTCGTGCGGGGAGTCGGAACAGGGCATGCCTGGAACCCTGGTGACAAACTCAGCCATAACGCATGAGTGCGGGTAGCCGGAACAGGGCGATGCTGGAACCATGGGGACTTCCTAGATACGACTAGTGAGGGCGAGGCAGCAACAGGGCATGCTTGGCCCTGGGGACGCACCGTTAGGCCTGATGCGTGGTGACACGAACTGGGATGTACCGGGCTGAGGACATCGCATCTCAGGGCTAGTGCGGGGAGTCGGGACACCAGGGCATGCTGACCCTGGGGACTCCTCAATAACGCATAGTGCGGGGGAGGCCCGGAACAGGGCAAGTGCTGGACCCTGGGGGACTCACCATCACGCCTAAGTGCGGAAGAGCAGGAACAGGCCGGGCTGGCTGGCGACGCGCACCGTATCCCTGGTGCCGAGTGGCCGGAACAGGCCGAGTCGGGCTGGCGAAGCGCACCGATCTCCTCGGTGCGTTGGAGTATGAACAGGCCGGGCTGGCGCTGGGACGCCGCGCACCGTAGCCCATGGTGCGAGTGGCCGGAACAGGCCGAGCCGTGCTGGACGAAGCGCACCGTCTCCCTGCGGGCCTAGCCGTGGTAGAGGAACAGGCCGGGGCCTGGGCTAGCGACGCGCACCGTATCCCTGGTGCGAGTGGCCGGAATAGGCCGGGTACCGGGCTGGCGACGCGCACGCATCCCTGGTGCGAGTGACCGGAACAGGCCGGGTCGGGCTGGCGTAGCACAAGCGTGGACCTGGTGCTTGCAGTAGGAACGGCCGGTCCGTACCGGGAACACACACCACTGGCCTCAACCGAGGATCAGGAACGGGCCCGGACCGGGACTGGCATACACACATACAGTCCTTCACGCCGTGCCTACAACCAGCACTTTCCCTCCTTCCACTCATCCAATGGCTCCCCGTACTCCGTTAGCCTTCTCTCCTTTTCTCTCCCTGTGGCAGCCTCCCGCTGCCCAGCTGCCCCAAAGCCATGTGCCCCCCCCCAAAAATTTCTTGGGGTTGCCTCTCGTCCTTCCGACGAAACACCTGCCGATGCCGTTGCCTCTCTCCTGCCAGGTTGCTCCCCTTCATCGCCCTCCGGTACCGGATCGGCCTCCCTCCTGGTAATATGTACCCCCAGCCGAGGAGGACATCCACCAACGTTCTCTCCTGACCCGGCTGCTCCTCCCATGTCCAGACCCTTTGGCTCCTTGGACGCGCTGCTTGGTCCTTTGTGGTGGGTTATTCTGTCACGATCGTGTGAAGGAGCAGACCAACGCGCAGCGCGTGTACCATAAACCTGATGACTTTATTTATTTAAGTGCATACACGAAGAAAACAAAACCAAATGACGATACGTGAAGTTTCCAATACTGATACAGACTAACCGCTAAAGGAAACAATAACCCACAAAACAAACGAGAAACCACCGTATCATATAATGGCTCCCAATCAGAGATAACGCAGCCGACGCTGACACTCGTTACCTCGATTGGAGTCATATTGACTAACCAAGCACACCTAACCAACACATAGAAATAAAAACAGCTAGATCCCACATAGAAATACACCCAACGAAACTACCAACATAGAAAAACACCCAAATCCCCAACAAAACAACTACTCACCTCTAAGCTCCACAATACTCAAGGTCCTGGAGCCAAGTGTGACGCAGCATAAATACTGGAGGCTGAGACAGAGAGCGGTCCCGGAGACATGTGGCCCCATCCGAAGAAACCCCCGGACAGGGCCAAACAGGAAGGATATAACCCCCCACCCACTCTGCCAAAGCACAGCCCCCGCACCACTAGAGGGATTATCCTCAACCCCAACTTTAGCAATCCTGAGACAAGGCCGAGTATGCCCACAGAGGTCTCCACCACAGGCATCAAACCAATGGGGGCGCCAACCCAGACAGGAAGATCACGTCAGTAACTCAACCCACTCAGTGACGCACCCCTCCAGGGAGGCATGAAAGAGCACCAGCAAGCCAGTTGACTGCAGCCCTGCAAAGGGTTAGAGGCAGAGAACCCCCAGTGGAGAGGGGGGAACCGGCCTGGCAGAGACAGCAAGGGCTGTTCGTTGCTCCAGAGCTTTCGTCACCTTCACACTCCTGGGCCAGACTACAACTCAACTCATATGACCTACTGAAGGAAGGATAAAGTCTTCAGTAAAGACTTAAAGGGTTGAAGACCACCCCGGAGTCTGCCGTCTCTCACAAGTGGGTAGGCAGACTGTTCCATAAAAATGGAGATCTTATAGGAGAAAGCCCTGCCATCCTCGCTGTTTGGCTTAGAAATTCTAGGGACATTAGGAGGCCTGCGTCTTGTGACCGTAGCGTACGTATTGGTATGTACGGCAGGACAACTCGGAAAGATAGTAAGGAGCAAGCCCATGTAACGCTTTAATAGGTTAACAGTAAACCTTGAAATCAGCCCTTGCCTTTAACAGGAACCCGTGTAGGGAAGCTAGCACTAGAGTAATATGATCAAATTTACCCCAAAAAACTACTTAAGTAAGTACTTTAAAGTATTTTTTACTTAAGTACTTTACACACCACTGTTACTCTCTTTCTTAGCTAAGCTCGACTACTATGCACCTTGCCTCTGCTATCATACACTGTGCTAACATTAGCCTAGACTGTACCACAGAAATAACAGTTTTTAAACAGTTGTAAAAACCCACTTCTCTTCCAGACAGAATAGTTCCTGTAGATTCAGACTTACTCTCACCAAATCTTTGTTATGTCTGGTTGGGTTTCATAACCACGGGTCTGTATAACAATTCAATAATGATGAGACAGGAGACAGGAATCAGTTCAACCATTTAATCTGGAACGTGATCATCTCAACAACATACAAACCCCCATGATGCTCTGCAGCACAACCCCAATATACAACAAATACATATATAAAGTAAATGGACACTAAACAAAACTCATAGAGGAATTTAAATGTTTCAGTTGTAGAAAGTAGGGCCATGGGATTAGGGGTCAGAAAGGTCAGTATGTTTTTGATAACTGGTTACAGAGGTGACATAACAAGCATAAGGTCCATTATAACACAGTGAAGTAGAGGTTGGGAGCTAAAAGCAGACATGGACAGTGAGACGGTGTGAGGAGGTCAGGGGTAAACACTAGATCAGGACAGGTAGAAATGGGCAGTGCTGGTTTTGTTCAGTGTGTTGGTGTGTGTGTCCAGTGTATGTATGTGTGTCCAGTGTGTGTGTGTGTGTGTGTGTGTCCAGTGTGTGTTTGTCCAGTGTGTGTGTGTGTCCTGTGTGTGGTGTGTGTTCAATGTGTGTGTGTCCAGTATGTGTGTGTGTTCAGTGTCGTGTGTGTTGTTCAGTGTGTGAGTGTGTGTGTTTCCCAGTGTGTGTGTGGTGTGTTGGTCCTGTGTGGTGTGGTGTGTGTTGTTGTCCAGTGTGTGTTTCCAGTGTGTGGTGTGTGTTCCAGTGTGTGTGTCCAATGTGTATGTATGTGTGTGTCCAGTGTGTGTGTGTGTGTGAATCCAGTGTGTGTATGTGTGTGTGTGTCCAGTGTGTGTGTGTCCAGTGTGTGTGTGTCCAGTGTGTGTGTGTGTGTGTGTGTGTGTGTCCAGTGTGTGTGTGTGTTCAGTGTGTGTGTATCCAGTGTGTGTGTTAGTGTGTGTGTGTGCAGTGTGTGTGTGTGTGTGTGTCTGCAGTGTGGGTGTGTGTGTGTGTGTGTCCAGGTGTGTGTGTGTGTGTGTGTGATCCAGTGTGTGTGTGTGTGTGTGTGTGTGTGTGTCCAGTGTGTGTGTGTGTCCAGTGTGTGTGTGTGTGTGTGTCCAGTGTTGTGTGTGTGTGTGTGTCCAGTGTGTGTGTCCTGTGTGTGTGTGTGGTGTGTGTCAGTGTGTGTGTGTCCAGTGTGTATGTGTGTGTGTGTGTCCAGGTGTGTGTGTGTGTGTGTGTGTGTGTGTGTCCAGTGTGTGTGTGTGTGTCCAGTGTGTGTGTGTGTGTGTACAGTGTGTGTGTGTGTGTGTATGTGTGTGTGTCCAGTGTGTGTGTGGTGTGTGTGTGTCCAGTGTGAGTGTGTGTGTCCAGCGTGTGTGTGTGTGTCCAGTGTGTGCGTCCAGTGTGTGTGTGTGTGTTTGTGTGTGTCCAGTGTGTGTGTGTGTGTGTGTGTGTGTGTGTGTGTGTCCAGTGTGTGTGAGTGTGTGTGTAAGTGTGTATGTGTGTGTGTGTCCAGTGTCTGTGTGTGTGTCCAGTGTGTGTTTCAAGTGTGTGGTGTGTGTGTGTGTGTCCTGTGTGTCAGGTGTGTATGTGTCCAGTGTGTGTGTGTGTGTGTCCTGTGTGTGTGTGTGTGTCAGTGTGTGTGTGTGTCCATGTGTGTGTGTCCAGTGTGTATGTGTGTGGGTCCAGTGTGAGTGTGTGTGTGTGTGTGTCCAGCGTATATGTGTGTGTCCAGTGTGTGTGTCCAGTGTGTGTGTGTGTTTGTGTGTGTCCAGTGTGTGTGGTGTGTGTGTGTCCAGTGTGTGTGTGTGTGTGTCCAGTGTGTGTGTGTCCTGTGTGTGTGTCCGTCCAGTGTGTGTGAGTGTGTGTGTGTGTGTGTCCAGTTTGTGAGTGTGTTCTGTGTTGTGTGTGTGTCCAGTGTGTGTGTGTGTGTCCTGTGTGTGTTTCCTGTGTGTGTGTCCAGTGTGTGTGTGAGTGTGTGTGTCCAGTGTGTGGTCAGTGTGTGTGTCCAGTTTGTGTGTGTGTGTGTGTCCATCAGTGTGTGTGTGTGTCCTGTGTGTGTGTGTTCAGTGTGTGTGTGTTCCAGTGTGTGTGTGTGTGTGTCCATGTGTGTGGTGTGTCCAGTGTGTGTGTGTCAGTGTCCCAGTGTGTGTGTGTGTGTGTGTTTGTCCAGTGTGTGTCCAGTGTGTGTGTGTGATCATGTATGTGTGTCCTGTGTGTGTGGGTGTGTGTGTTGTGTGTCCTTGTGTGTTTGTCCGGTTGTGTGTGTTCAGTTGTTGTGTTTTCAGTGTGTGTGTGTGTGTTGGTCAGTGTGTGTGTGTGTGTGCCAGTGTGTGTATGTGTCCAGTGTGTGTGTTGTGTGTCAGTGATGTCACAGTGTGTGTGGTGTGTGTCCAGTGTTTGTGTGTGTCCAGTGTGTGTGTTGTGTGTGTACAGTGTTACTGGTTGGTTATTATTGTACAGGGACACTGAGAGTCAGTCGTCATGAACCACAAACCCTGGATAGAGTCTCAGTGAATGTGGTGTAGAATGTGTTCAGGTGGGTCAGTGTGTGTTTGTTCGAGACCCTTGTAGAAGGACACAGAGTGACCGGCTGGCCAGTCCAGATACACTCCTACTCTGTGGGGGCTGGAGGCAGGGGTGACGTCTATGGTAGTGGACTTATGTATTGTGCCCATGGCAGAGTAACTTTTTCTAGAGCAGTTCAGACCACCAGGACTTGTCATTGTATTGTCAGTTTATTTCAATCACAGTCAATACCCCCGCCTCTCCTGCTGATTCTTTATATGTCCACTCCTTATAAGCCCCTCCCCCACTCCACTGTACCTCCCAGTAACAGCGCCCAGTCAGACCCTCTCTCTACACAGCACCTGTCCCTGTCCTCAAATCTCTCTGGGTGATCAGGATACGGCTGCTTCCTCTCTTCCTTATGTCACCTTTCTGTTCTCCTCAGACAGAGAGAGGCGTCTGTTTACTGTGTTTGGGTCCAGTGTGAGATCACAGACATCTGATGGATGAAAAACAGACACAATATTAGAAATCATCATCATTCACATTAGAATGTTAACTCACTTTTCACTAATTCATTTAATGTAGATGTTTCTAGGTATCCAAAAGGAGAAGTTAAGGTAACTTGAGACTTGTTGAATGATCATATGTTATACTGTATGGTAATATAAAACACACTTATTCCCATTAATTCCACACACACACACACACACACTCCTGAACACACACACACACACACAAACACACACATCCTGAACAAACACACACACACACACACACACACACACTGGACACACATCCACACACACACAAACACACACACTCCTGAAACACACACACACACACACATCCTGAACACACACATTTCTGAACAGTAACATGACACGCCCCACACACACACACAGACACACACATTGTCAAAGCAACTCTTTGTAAACTTTGGTGTCCCTGATTTGTGCTTCTGTAGAACTACAGCTGATATTTACTATGACCAAGTAAGTCATGATGGTGGTCTTTTGGACTTTGACTTCACTTGAATTAAGACTTATTCTTAGTCATATTCTTCACAGCAGTCAACACTCACATTTTCTAAGTCCAGGTTTCATTGTGTTCTCTCCACACCATGTTCCACACTGTAGCGGTGCTCAAGCAGAAGAACAGACAGTCATTGAGGGATACACCTGAACTCACACACACACACACACACACACACACACACACACAACACACACACACCACACACACACACACACACACACACACACACACACACACACACACACACACACACACACACATTCCAACACACATTTTTGGTCTTTTGTCAAGTGTGGTAAGTGTGTTGTGTCAGTGTGTTGTGTCCGTGTGTGTGTGTTGTGTTTGTTGCCTGTTGTGTGGTTTGTGTGTGTCAGTGGTGCGTGTGTGTGTTGTGTGTGTTTTTTGTCCAGTTTGCATGTGTTCAGTGTGTTGTGTGTTGTCCAAGTGTTATGTGTGTGTGTTGTGTTTTGAGTGTTTTGCCAGTGTGTGTGTCCAGTTTTGTTTGTGTGTGTGTCATGTGTTGCAGTTTTGTTTGTGTGTGTGTTGTAGTGTTCATTTGTGTCTGTATATGTCCAGTGCGTGTGTGTGTGTGTGTTGTGTGTGTGTGTGTACAGCTGCACACCTGTTTGTGTCCGTGTTTACTGGACAAGTGTGTGTGTCCACACACACACACTCTGACACACACAATGGATCAGTGTGTGGTGAAACAGTTGTAGTGTGTTGTTTGTCCAGTGTGTGTGTGCGAGTGTGTGGAACTGTCCGTTCAGTGTGTGTGTGTGTCCAGTGTACGTTTGTGTGTTTGTGTGTGTGTGTGTGTGTGTGTGTGGTGTGTACTGTGTGTGTGTGTGTTGTCCAGTTTGTGTGTGTGTGTGTACATTGTGTGTGTCTGTGTTGTGTGTGTGTGTGTCTAGTTGTGCTGTGTGTGTGTGTGTGTGTTATTTGTGTGTGTGGGTGTGTGTGTAGTGTGTGTGTTTGTCTCTTGTGTGTGTGTCCAGTGTGTGTGTGTGTGTCACAGTGTGTTGTGTGTCTGAGTGTGTCAGTGTGTGTGTGTGTCCAGTGTGTGTGTGTGTCCAGTGTGTGTGTGTTGCTGTGTGTCCAGTGTGTGTGTGTGTGTGTGTACAGTGTGGTGTGTGTGTGTGTGTGGTGTGTCCAGTGTGTGTTTGTGTCCAGTGTGTGTTGTGTGTCCAGTGTGTGTGGTGGTCCTAGTGTGTGTGTGTGTGCAGTGTGTGTGTGTCCAGTGTGTGTGTGTCCAGTGTGTGTTTGTGTGTGTGTTGGTCCAGTGTGTGTGTGTGTCCAGTGTGTGTGTGTGTGTGTGTGTGTGTTGTGTGTGTGTGTGGTGGGTCTTGTGTGGTTGTATCAGTGTGTGTGTGTGTGTCAGTGTGTGTGTGTGTGTGTGTGTCCAGTGTGTTGTGTGTACAGTGTGTGTGTGTGTGTCCAGTGTGTGTGTGTCCAGTGTGTGTGTGTGTGTATGTGGAGTCCAGTGTGTCCAGCGTGTGTGTCGGTCCAATGTGTGTGGTGTCGTGTGTGTGTGGTCCAGTGTGTGTGTTGTGTGTGTGTGTGTTGTGTGTGTGTGTCCAGTGTGTGTGTGTGTGTCCATAGTGTGAGTAGGTGTGTGTGTGTGTACGTGACGTGTGGGTCTCGTGTGTGTGGTCACAGTGTGTTTAATGTGTGTGTGTGTTTGTTTGTGTGTGTTGTGATGTGTGTCCAGTGTTTGTGTGTGTCAATGTGTGTGTGTGTGTGTTGCGTGTGTGTGTGTGCCAGTTGTGTGTGTGTCCAGTGTGTGTATTTGTGTGTGTGTGTGGTGTGGTCCAGTGTGTGTGTGTCCAGTGTGTGTGTGTGTCCAGTGTGTGTGTGCAGTGTGGTGTGTGTGTCGTTGTGTGTCCAGTGTTGTGTGTGTTCAGTGTGTGTGTGGTGTGTCCAGTGTGTGTATGTGTGTGTGTCCAGTGTGTGTGTGTATGTCAGGGTTTGGTGTGTTCAGTGTGTGTGTGTGTGTGTCAGTGTGTGTTTTTGTGTGCGTGTGTATGTGTCCAGTGTGTGTTGTCTAGTGTGTGTGTGTGTGTGTGTGTGTGTGTGGTGTGTCCACGTGTGTGTGTCCAGTGTTGTGTGTGTGTGTGTGTGGAGTTTGTCCAGTGTGTGTGTGTCCATGGGTTTGTGGTCCAGTGTGTTGTGTTGTGTCCAGTGTGTTTGAGGTCGTCCAGTGTGTTTGTGTGTCGAGGATGTATGTGTGTGGTGGTCAGTGTGTGTGGTGTGTGTTGGTGTCCAGTGTGTTGTGTATGTGTGTGTGGTGGACAGTGTGTGTGCTATGTAGTGTGTGTGTCCAGTGTTTCGTGTTTTGTGCAGTGTTTGTCCTGTGTGTGTGTGTGTGTTGTGTGTGTCCAGTGTGTGTGTGTTGTGTGTGTGTGTCTCAGTGTGTGGTGGTGTCCATATTTGTGTCTAGCAGTGTGTGTGTGTGTGTGTGTGTGTATGTGTGTGTGTGTGTCAGTCTAGTTGTGTGTGTGTGTGTGTGTAGGTGTGTGTGTGTCGTGTGTGTGTGTGTGTGTGTGTGTGTGTCTAGTGTGTGCGTACCAGTGTCCAGCTTGTGTCCAGTGTGTGTGTGTCCAGTGTGGTTGTGTGTGGTGTCCAGTGTCCAGTGTGTGTGTGTCCAGGTGTGTGTCAAGTGTGGGGTTGTGTCCAGTTGTGTGTGTGTGTGTGTGTGTGTCCAGTGTGTGTGTGTGTGTCCATGCTGTGGTGTGTGTGTGTCCAGTGTGTCCAGTGGTAGTTTCTAGTTTGTGTGTGTCCTGTGTGTGTGTGTGTCTAAGTGTGTCATGTGTGTGCTCCGTGTGCAGTGTGTGTGTCCAGTGTGGGCTGTGTGTGTGTGTGTGTGTGTCAGTGTGTGTGTGTTCCATCCACACTTGACAACACACACACAACACACAAACACACTGGATCAACCACACACACCTTGGACACACACACAAGGGACCACCACATATATACACACACACACTGGGACACACATCACACACACATTGCAACACAAACACCACACACTGAACACACACACACACAAACCATGGACCCACACACACACTGGGACACACACACACACACTGGATTAACACAAACACACCACACACAAAACACCACCACAGGGACACAATGGACACACAAACCACACTGGACAACCACCACACACACACACACACACACCACACACAGTCTCTTATATAACTTTATTCCAAGGGGTGGTCACAAGTTTGTCTTAACAGCCTGATAACTCCAACATGTCTGATATCGAACATTGACATAAAAACATCAACAATACTTGAGTTTCCCAGTCTGACAGTGAGGATCATAACAGCAGCAGAGAGCAGTCTGACTCCTGAGGTCTTCCTGGGTGTGATGTAGCCTCAGGTCCAGCTCTCTCAGGTGTGAGGGGTTTGACTTCAGAGCTGAGACCAGAGAAGCACAGCTCCTCTTTGGACCTAGAAAGCCTGACAGCCATGAAGAGTCAAATCTATTAAAACATCAATGCTATCCTTTGGTGGTGAAAATAGTGGCAGTATATTTTTTCAAAATGTTCAGATACACCAGTGTCCTGAAACATGCCATATCTATTCATAAATAATGAATGTTTATTTTTAGAAAATTATAAAAATTTTGTTTGTAGAGAGAAACATGAATAGTAAAAATTTTAAAGTAAAGGACCAGAGCAGTTTAAAAAGCGTATCATAAAAAGACAAACAGTGGGGTATAAATTTTTAGATGATTGAGTATACGGGTCCACACCATTCTTTTGACAGTAAAGGGCCTAACATTTTTTTTTTTTAAAAAAATTGGGGCTCATACTCCAGCATTTTGGGTTTTTGAAAAAAAATTTTTTTTTCCATATTATGTGAAAGTATATAAGGGCACCTTTTTTTTTGAGGGTTTTTTAATACTACCCTTTTTCCACCTTTTAGAGAAAAAAAAAGCACTTTATGTATCTAGCCCCCCTTTTTTGAAGAAGTAATAAGTTTTTGCCCAAATTTAAATTATAGTGTATTAAAAAACAAAGTTTGGTTTTGGTTCCAACTTGTTGGTTGGAAATTTTTTCTGTCTAATTTAGAAATAAAACATTTTTTAAACACTACTAAATGAATCCTTTTGATGAAAATGTTTAAAAGAAAACCCTGAAATAAATCATGAATAATAATAAATGAGTATTTACAGAGGCTAAAAACAAAAAAGGCAAACCCTCTCACCTTTAAACCTAAAAAATAAAAGGTACTTTATGTACTTTCCCTAATATGAAAACTTTATCTACAACCCAAAATTTGCTGGAGCATAGAAACCAAAATGAAAACTGTAAGCTTCATGTCCAAACACATTTTGGTGGGGGACTATGGGGGGCGGGTAAAAAATTGTGGATCGGTAAAACTTATCACTTTTGCCCAATTTCCGGGAAATACGACCCCCAAGTCTCCAGTTTACAGGGGGGACCCCCGGGTCCAGCAGGAGCAGTTCATCCTAAAATCCTTCAGGTCTTTGGGTTATCAGATCCGCTCTTCAGGTGGGGGGGGTTTTGCCCTTCAGAGCTGAGACCAGAAAAAGCACAGTTTCCTCGTGACTAGACAGCCTGACACCTCCCAAAGAGTCAAATCTTTTAAAACCACACTGCATTCTTTGGTGATAAAATGTGGCAGTATTTTTTTTCAAAATGTTCAGATACCCCGGGCCCTAAAACCTCCATATCCCAAATTCATATATTAATTTATCTTTATTAGAAATGAAAAATTTATCAAAGTAGCTTGAGATTTATAGTAAAAAATTTTTGGATAGACGACCAGAGCAGTTTAAAAAGCAGTATCGTCAAAAAAAAGGGGACAGTAAAGGGATCGGGTTTAGTTGTTTTGAGTAAAACGGGCCACCCCATACTTTTTTGACAGTGAAGTAACATTTTAAGTGGTTTTATACCCACTTTTTGGGGTTTTAGATCAAATGTTTCATATGAGGGGACAGAAATATAAGGGCCCCCTTTTTGTTTGGGGGTTTTTTAAATACTATTTTTTTCCCCTGTTTAGAAATAAAAGCATTTTTATGTATCTAGTCCCCCCTTTTTAAAGAACATAAGTTTTTAAACCAATTACTTATATTTAAAAAGTAGTCAAAAGTTGGGGAATTTGGTCTCAAACTCTTTTTGGTTTGCATTCGGGTTTGTTTTGGTTGTTTTTTTGGGTTATGTTTTGCCCATAGAAACTGAATGGTGGATGTGCCCTGGAGTATTTTTCTTTTTAAGTGAGTAGAAAACATGTTTCTAAACCCTACTAAATAATCCTGATGGGCCCAGGGTTAAAGAAAAATCAGAATAATCATGAATAATAATGAGTGAAAAAGTTCCCAGAGGCACAACAAAACAGCAAACCTCTAACCATTACCATAACAGAGGGGGTAGATCCTTGTTCCTCTGTAACTTTCTCATTCTCATAATCCCCTTTCATTCATGATTTTTCAAAATCGGGTTTAGCATCCACATAATGTAGAAGTTTTCGAAAAAAATTCTTCTATTTTTACTGAAATACAAGGTAAAGTGACTCCAAAAGCCCAACATTTTTTTAAAAACCTTTTCATTTTTCTTTTGGGGAAAAAACATCACCAAAAACAAAACCAAGACAAACGGCAAATGCAATCAAAAATTTTGTAAAATCAAAACCTTGAGGAACACTCAGGAAAGGGGAATATGGACCAAACATTTAAACTTATAAATACTTTAATAAAATATAAGTGAAATGTCAAAATTTTTAAGACTTTTTAAATGGGAGAACAAATCCATAAAGTGCTTTCATATCTAAACAGTACTCCGATAAAGATAAAAATTCTCTCAAATAAAAGGTGAATTCCCTACTGTCCCCTTTAATATGAAACATTATATCCCCAAATAAAAAAAATTGCTGGATCATAGCCCCAAATGTAAAATTTGTAAGCTTAAATGCCCAAAAACACATAGGTGTGGACTTGTGTGCCGGGAAAACACATGGGATCTGGTGAACATTTATCATTTGTTGACCAACTACGGGAATACTGACCTAAGAGCCCCTCCATTTTACAGGGGGGACCCCCAGTCCCAGAGAGAGCAGCTTCACTCCTGAACCCTTTCGGGCATTTTTTACTCAGATCCAGCTCTCTCGGGGTTGGGGGGGTTTTTAAACTTCAGAGCTGAGCCCAGAGAAGCCAGCCTTCCTCTGTAAATCCACAGCTTGAAAAACCTGACAGAGAGATCACATGATTTCCCAAACACTCTTTTTTAAACCCCAGTAGTGTAGAAGGACAAGGGCAGAGGGCTTTTGGTTTATTTCTTAAAATCATATATTTTAAATCTTATGTCTCCTAGTTGTAGGGTAAATTTTTGTTATACTAATATGAACATAAATGCATTGATTCAAATGTTTCTCAAATATATTTATACAATTAAAATCCCATATATTTCTCAAAACCCGGAATTTTTCTTCCTGATGATTAGTACTTAAATGTCTTTTTAGTACTCCCCGAGCACTTGGAGGCTTTGACCACTGGCAGAAAGCCTAAAGCCCTTTCCCCTCTGATCTGGATATTTTTTTTTCAGGTAAACCCCAAAAACCCAGCTCATTTTCTGAATTTCGAAAACACAAAGACCAAGCTGACCACTGTCCCAGGTGACAGGTTGGCTTTAGAGACTTCCTGATCCAGGTAGTTTTGGGATCTCCTCCACTAGAGAATGGCCCATTCATTTTCTTCAAAACAGTGGAACAGATTGATGCACCTCTCTGGGAGGGTTTTCCCCTGATCTTCCCCTTTGATGTACTTGACTTTTTCTTCAGGGCTCTGTAAAGCTGCTTTTTGTCTTTGTCAGTAGACCTCGAAAAGTGCTTTGTTTGGGGACTCCAGTGAGAGGCCCAGAAGGAAGCGGAGGGAACCCGGCCCGGGTTTTCCTGTCTCATTCGTAAGGTTTTAATCCACGGGCACTCTTGTTAACAAAAAACCGGGTTTGCCCTCTGACAGCGAAAAAAACAGTTCCGGTTGTTTTGGGGTTTCCCCCAAATTGATTTTTCATTGTTTTTGATGAAGAGGGGAAAACCATATAAGCGGGCCAGAAACTCTTGAATGTTTCAGATGCAAAAGCAAATAAAAAACCCTTTTCCTGGAAACACCCCCAATTCCTTTTTAAAAAGATCTGTGTGCAAAATCCTAGTAACTGATGTTTTCATGCCACCCAACCCACCCCTTTTTCGGGTTTTTTTTTTTTTTTATAGAAAACCCAGATTGCCCTAAACAAGCTGTTAAAAACCATTTTTCCCCAGTGAAAAGAATTTCTTTTTAAATTCCAGTGTGGACCTGCCCTCTTCTTTCCCAAGATATTTTTTCATTTTCTGTTTGGTTTTAAACCCCCACAAGGTGTGGTCCATCTCAGTCAGAGTTTTTGGGGCATCTCTTCCCTGGTCTGTACTAAACCCAGGTTTTAAAGGGGATGTTGCAAAAACCCAAACAGAAGACTGGAATTTTGGCACATGATGTGGGGTTTCCTTTTATGTCTTTATGTGTGAGATAAATTCTGCGGGCCCCTGCCCCTCATCACTAAAATCTCTTCCTGAAGTACTCCCCCTTCTGTGGGTCTTTAAAAACCCTCGTCCCTCTGTCACCGGGTAAACCACCCCCAAAGGGATCTTATTGGCTGTTTCCCAGGTCGGGTAGTTATCCAGAGGAAGCAGGGGGAAGCAGTTTCCCTTGATGAGATTTGTCGGCAGAACACCACTGGGGTTTGGCCCTTTGGGACATCACAACGATTTTGTTTTTTCTGGAAGTCTGGGGGCAGCCCAAACCCCATCCAGAAAATCAAAGATAAACAGAACTTTTATTTTGTCGTATTTGGGGATTCTTGTTTTTTGGGTTTCCCATTGAGAAGTGACTGAGAATTTTTCCCCGTTCATCAAATTAGCTCCCAAAAAAGGGAATGAACATACAAATTGGACACCCTTTGATTAGTTTTTCCCTTCAGCCCAGTCCGAATGAACTTCTGCAAAGAGACTGTTTTTTAATGCCAGCGCCCCCTTTTGGGCAGCACATTTTCTGAGGGTTTTTGCTTGCCCCATTTAAAGGGGGTTTGGGAAGATGTTTCATTTGTTTGCATTTCTCGGGTTTTTGCTTTTTTTCCTGGTTTTTGGGTCTCAATCTGTCTCAGCTCATGTTCATTATTGCCCTCCCCTTTTCCACCCTCTGTGAGTAGAGCTTGTGTAGATCTTATTGAGAAGTGTTTGGGTTTCCTTTTTTTTAGCGACCCCCCCTCAAATACACATTGAAATTCTTTTTTAGATTAGTTTTGGGTTTTTTTGGGCAAATAAACACCCAACTCATCTAAAATCTAAAATAACACAGAGGATCTAATTTTACGTCTGTTTTTAATGCCTACAGTTTTTTCTGGGACTTTTAAAAATTTAAAAATTTAATAATTTCTCACTTAATGCTGTATCATGTTTTAAATGTTTTCAAAATGCTTACCCCCTGGGGGTGACTGATTATATTATTTTATTGGTATTTTTGGAGGGGAAAATTTAAATCCCTCTTGGTCAAAAAATTAATAAACAAAAACCCACCCTGCTGCTACTTGATGGGGGCCCACTAGGTGTTGTGTTAAGAATGCTACAAAAACCTTTTATTTCACAGCAAATTTGCTCCCTTTTTTAAATTTTTAAAAAACGCATTCAACAGGGAGGCAGCCAGCCCCTTACTTTTCTCCAGTGGTCAGCAAAGCTTTTTGGGTTTAATTTTCCCCAGGCCGTGAAATGGTTTTTTCAAGCCCCCTCTCGGCACTGCTCCCCTGCTTCTATTTTCAGAACCCACCATTTCCCCTTAATCCGGTTTCTGACTCTCAAACCCCTTCGGGAGTTCTGACTAAGAATCCCCCTTGAACATCTTCGCTCGTTTTTCACAAAGGGTTATAATTTCTCTTCAAGCAACTGAAAAAATCAAGAAAATAATTTTAGCAAGAGACAAAATTCTTTCTCATTAACACATTAATGAATGATTTTTCAGATAAACTTTACTTGAGGTAAAAAAAAACAAAGTCCCAAAAACAGGCCCCATACACGGAATATGGGGGCCAGGTCTTTTTGATGACTCTGGGAAGTTGACCCTGAAAATTTCTCTGACTCTGTCTCTCCTTTGGTTTCGTGGACAAAACATGAGATTAATCTCCTCATCCGGAGTACACTCACACACAACACCCCCACACAAACACACACACCACAAAAACCCCACAAACACACACACACCCCACACACACACAAAACACACACACACACACACACACACACACACACACACACTCACACCACTCACACACACAAAAGGGGAGGGAATTTTGTGTTATTTTAATATTGTTTCAGGACTAGAAAATTGAAAAAAGGTTCCCCAGGGAAAATTAGAAAACAACAAAAATAATGGTAAAAGGGGGAGGGGAGAAAGGGGAATTAGAGACAGTGTTGTTTAACTCACTGACCATGACCCATGATTTCTTTTTCCCTTTTGGTTCAGTAAAAAGGCCTCCTTCCCCAAAACTCTATGGTTGACGATAGACCTTTCCTTTTCGGGACACCCCAGCGGGGGTAAAAGGGAGGCGGGTTTCCCCTCCTGCTTGATTGGGCTTCAACCCCCCCCGAGAAAAACATTCCTCTCTCATCTACCTGAGCTCAGAGGGGGAAAACATAAAAAAGAGTTTCCCTTTCCCAAAAACGCTATAACCTTTTTTTCAAAAATGTTAAAAAATTTTAGCTTTTATTGTTAAAGAAATGATCAAAAAAAAGGGTTTTGTTTTTTTCCACTATCAATCATGGCAGGGGGTTGTTCAATAAAAAGACATGTGTTTCTTTAAAATCAAACAATTAAGGTTTCATTTTAGAAGAGACAAATTTTTTTTTTTGCAAAATCCATAAATTCGGGAACAAATTTGAATAAAAATAAAAGTTGCCAATTTCTTTGCAATTGTTTTCAAACAAGGGACGTATAAAATTTGCTTCAAATAAAAAAACCGGAATGAGTTAAAATACCCCCGTAGGCTATAGGCCTATTTAAATCATATTGGAATATATTCCATGTTCAATATTTTTATTTTTTATTTTGTAATTGTGGGCTAGGTCTGAAATTTTGGGGGGGGGTTCTCAATATATTTCATGATGTGTGGGCCAAACATTTCCCCAAATGATGTCCCAAAATCTGGGGTTTTAGTAAATTTTTTTTGGGAAAGCATTCAAAAAAAAACCCCTAAATATTTGCTCTCTCTCCTCCTCTCTCCCTCTCTCTCTCTTCCTCTTCCTCTCTCTCCCTCTCCTTCTCTCCTCTACCACCCCTGCTGTCCCCCCCCCCTTGAAGGGCTGGGCTATGATAAGCCAACTGATTTTACTCCTGAGGTGCTGACGTTTTGCACCCTCTATAACCCCCGTGCTTATTTTTTTTTTGACCCTGCTGTCTCTATAAAAATTTTAAAATCTTGAAAAAACCGATCTGGCCTTAAGGGCCCCTACCCCCTTAAAACCCTCCCCCGCACACCGAAGAGGACGGGCCACCCCTCAGAGCCTGGTTCCTTTTCTAGGTTTTTTTCCAGGTTCCTCCCTTTCTCGGGATTTTTTTTCCTTGCCCCCATGCTTCTACATCTGCATTCTTGCTCTTTGTGGTTTTAGACGGGGTTTTCTATAAAGCACTTGGTGAAAAATCTGATGTTAGAAAATGTTTTCGGGGAACGCATATGAACCCAAAACCGGGCCCCCGGGTTTGGGGGGTTTGAGAGCCCTGAGAGATAAAAAATGACTTCCTTATTTTGGTTCATTTGAAACTGTTCTGTTTTAAAGTAGTTTAAAAAAACGAAAATTTTATGTTATTTAAAAAACAACTTTAATGGAAGGAGTGATTTTTTTGTTTTGGGGGCCCTGCAAATTTTCCCTTTAAACCCAAAAACAAACCAAAAACCCCAAGGGAGGGTTTTTTCCTGCGCATGAGTTTTCAAATCAAATAAAAAAATTTTTTGTTCTCAGAATGCGCCAAAATACAACAGTGGTCCCCTTTTAAACCGGGAAAAAATGTTTAAATTTTTAAGGGGCCCTTCCCAACAATGCAGATTTAAAAAGTAAAAAAAATTCGCTAAAAAAAAATGGAAATAGAAAAACAAAATAAAATCCCAAAAATGTGGCAAAGGGGGAGTCCGAGAAATGTCCAGGGTACCAAAATTTTGGAGGAAATTTAGGTAATCTTTACATTTGGGTGGGGGAAAAAAAGGTGACTAGGCCAGGATAGAGTTTACATCCCCTCATCCGGGGGAGGCAACAACTCACCACACCCACACACACACCCCAACACCACACACACACACACAGGGGGGTTTTAGGTCAAATAAAAAGGGAAAAAAGGTTTAGTCTAGGGGTTTAAATGTAAAAAACAAAAAAAATGGGAAAAGGGGAGGGAGAAATGACTAGAACAGTGTTGTTTAACTCCGGCCCAGACCCAGGGTTCTTCTTTCTTTGTTCCTAGAAAGCCCTCCTCTCAAAACCGTTTTGGTTTTTTAAATGACCGGTCATCTTCTGGACACAAGCGGGGTTACAGGGGGGGTTTGGGTTTCTCCCCTCCCTTGTTTGGGGGCTTAAAAAAAAACAGAGCCCAAACATTACGTCTCTCATCTACTCTGAGCTCAATGGGGAAAAACATAAGAAGAGTTTCATTCCAAAAGAATAAATCCTTTTTCAAAAAATGTTCGTCAATTAGCTTTTATTTTTCAAGAAATTATAAAAGAGTTTGGGGTTTTTTTTCATTATCATCTGGTAGGGGGTTGAAAAATGACACCCATGTTTTTGGTTTAAAAAATCTATCAATTGAGGGTTTTTCATTTCAGAGAAAACAAATAATCAGTTTTTTGCAAAATGCTACTATCTCCTCACTCGCAGAGAAATAAGTGGGACTGCTAGTTTTTAAACACGGGTAATAAATATATATTTTCTCCCTCACCTCAATAAAAAAGTAGAAATGCTAGTTTTACACAGTAATAATATATTTTCCCTAAATCTCAAGAAATAATTAGTACGCTGGGGTTTTACAAAGTAAAATGTAGAAACTTTTGAAATAATGTTTTTTACTTTGGATAAAATTTAGAGATCACCTAGAAAAAGGTAATCATACCCCAAATTGGGGAACAATGGAAAGAAATTTTCGTTTTTAAAAGATGAAAAAAATTTTAAACCCCTCATTTTGAAAAAATGGCCTTTAAATTTTTTTGGTTACCTACTGGAGAGCTCTTTTTTATTACAGGGGTTATTACTTTGGCAGAAAATTTCCAACCCATCTAAATAAATAGTAACAATAAAAAACAATTTATGCATAACAAACAAGGAAACTGACAAAAAACCAAAAAACCTACTTTATTTAACTATAAAATTTTAAAATATATTTTTATATATAAAATATATATTTTAAAATTTATATTTTTATATAAAATATACAGTGGGGAGAACAAGTATTTGATACACTGCCCGTTGGGCTTTTTTTCCACTTAAAGCATGTAGAGGTTTTAAATTTTTTAAATCATAGGTACACTTAAACCCGTGGAGAAAAGAATCTAAAAAAAAAACCCTGAAAACACTTGTATGTTTTTTAAAAGTAATTCATTTGCATTTTATTCCCTGCCCTAAGTTTTGATCACCTACCAACCAGAAAGAATTCCGGCTCTCCCGGACCTGTTAGTTTTTTTTTTAAGAACCCCTCCGTTTCTCCACTCTTTATCGTATTAACGGCCCCTGGTTAAAACTCGTTCCCCTTAAAAAAGACATCTGTCCACACACTCAATAAAACAGACCCAAACCTCCCCCACAAGGCCAAGACCAGAGAGCTGTGTAAGGGACTCAGAGATAAAATTGTAAAAATTGCACGGTGGGAGGGGCACAGGACAATAGGCAAGCAGTTTGGGTGAAAAGGGAAAAAAACTTTTGGCGAAATTATTAAAAAGGGAAAAGAAATAAAGATGACGATCAATCAACCTCGGTTTTGGGCTCCATGCAAACCACCTCGGGGGGAAATCAATGATCAGGGGAAAGGTGGGGATCACCCAGAACTACACCCAGGACGGGTCAAAGACCTGAAGAGGGGCTGGACCACAGTCTCAAAAAAAAACCTTTAGTAACACCCTACCCGTCAGGGTTTAAAAAACCCTGCAGCGCCACAAAGGTCCCCCTGCTCAAGCCACGCATGTCCGGGCCCGTCTAAAGTTTGCAATGCCATCTGGATGTTTCCAGAGGGGGGGAAGGGGAAAAGGCCCAATGTGGTTTTGATGAGAAAAAAATATAGTTTTTTGGGTTTTAAACCCCACTCCCGTTTTGGAGGAAGAAGAGGATAAATTAAAACCCCAAAACACCATAAAAACCCGTGAAGCTTTGGAGGAGGAAACATCTTTTCTTTGGGGATGTTTTTTCTGAAAAGGGGGGACAGGACAATGCACCTTTAATGAGGGAGGAGGGAGGGGCCATCTATCGCGAGATCTTGGCCAAAAACCCCCTTTCCTTCATTTAAGACTTTGAAGAGGGGTCGTGGCTGGGCCCTTCCAGCAACAACGCCCCAAAACACACAGCCAGGGCAAACTAAGGAGTGGTTTCCTTTAAAAAGCTTTCTAAGGTCCCGAGGGGCCTAGCCAGTCTCCAGACCTGAACCCAAAAAAGGAACATCTTTGGGGGGAGCTTTAATCCGTATTGCCCAGCGACAGCCCCGAATGTCCCAAAAAACCCCGGGCTGCAGTGGTGAAAACCCTGGTCAAGACCAAAAGGGGAAACAAAGATCTCTGTAATTGAAAAACCAAAGGTTTCTGTCCCCAAATTTATTAAGTTTGTTTTTTGATGTAAAAAAAAACTTAGTCAATGAAAAAAATTTGAAACATTTACTTAAAACCCCTAAAATGTGATTTTCTGGATTTTTGTTTTAGTTTCCGTCTCTCCCCTTTTAAAGTGTCCCTATGTAAAAATTACAGACCTCTAAGCTTTGTTTTGGGGAAAACCCCCTGAAAAATCGGCAGTTTTATCAAAACTTGTTCCCCCCCACTGTGTATATATAAAATTATATATATAAAATTTTAATTATATATATATATATATTATATTATTTAATTTAAACGAAATGGTTTTTTTTGGTTTTATGTCGTTTCATTTTTTGGTTGTGCAAAAATTTGTTATTTTTTGGGTTTGTAAGGGGGAAAAATGAACTAGAAAATGCCCATTTTTTGAAATTCTGAGAATTACAAATTTTAAAGAAAGGGATAACTTTATTAAAATATACTCAGTTACAATAATTCCAATAGAGGGCCCAGCATAAGACCACAATGCCCTTTCAGAAGGTTATTTTATTTTTCTCCCTGGAACACCACCACCCCCCCTCACGGGAAAAAACTCCGAAAACGTTTTTTACGCCCCTTTTCCACCTGCTAACGCAAGAGGAACAACTAAAAAACTTTTTCCCAGATTACTGTGAAATAATAAAAAGAGATTCATGTTTTTTATTAGCTGTTTTTTGCTCATTTTTTAAAATTATACTTCATTCTATAACAATTATCAAAAACCCTTTTGAACAAAAATTTAAAGTCACCTTTTGGTCGAAAAAAACGTTTTTTAGTCCCATTATTGTCAGATTCTCAACCAGCAGCGAGCACTCTCCCTTCTAGAAAAAGCGAGGGGCATGTTGGGTACATTTGCTAACCGCGGGGGTTTGGCATGATTTTAATTTTTATTGGGGGCGGGGAAGACGCACCTCTTTTTTTACTTTCGAGTTTTTTTAAATTCGATATTTGATTTTTAAAAAAATGCATGTATACTGGGGTTGAGGTTAGCGCATTGACTAGTGTTTTTATTTCCCCCGGTTTCAAAAACCTGCAAGCCCACTATTTAATTGCTTTTCCCAAAAAGCAACACAGGTCTAAAGTAAGGAGTGACCTTTTTTGATAATCATGGGACATAAGTCTTTTGGTTTTTATCCATTTTATGTCAATCATATTGCGCTTTTAGCCCATAAATGGCTTTTGTGGGCTTAGGGTGCCCTATTTGGGCATTTTTTTTCAATTTTAAAAATTATTAATTGATGTCAGAAAAAGGTTTAGGCAGCTGAGAATTAAGGGTATTTTTCTTGTTAATTCCTTTCATCAGTCTCAACCGCCCCCCCCATCCCCGCAAGCTGGGGCTTTCACATAGAGGTTACTAGGTCACCAAATTCAAAACCCCATTTTTAAAAAAAAAAAAAATGTGTATTTTTTTTATCAAGCCTTCGGGCCCTTTAATAATAAAAATCATAAAATAACTAATAACCCAAAAAAACGCAAAACGCTTGACAGGTTTGATTAACAAAAAAATCAAAAAGTTATTTAGAATATAATTTTATTTACAAGATAATATTATTTCTAAAAAAATTTTTAAAAGTGTTTAGGCTACCCCACCCCAGAATTAGGGTTATGGTTAAAGGCCCAAAATAGGGGTTTAAAAATTGGTTAGATTTCTGGATAAACATTTTGGGGACAAACGCTGATGTAAAAAAAAGCCTTTTTTAAAAAATTTTCATTTATTTTTAAGGGTTTTGGGGTTTTTATGGCCAAAAAAAAAGATGGGTTTTTGGGGACTCTTGTTTCCCCCCTGTGGCCCTAGGGGGGTACTGCTTAACTCATTTTATTACCTTGCTAAAAAGGGTCATTCTGAAAGGGAACAACTGCTCTGATCTACAAAACCTTTGCTAGACCACCCCCAATTTGACAACAATCACCCATTAAAAACCCATTTGGTTTTCAACCCCGTGAAACCGCCCATAATTTGCTCCCTTTTATGCCTACCCCAAAAAAAAGATTTCGATGCATATCAAATTTCCCCGCAGGGAAATTTTGAAAAAAAAAGTCGTCCAAAAAATTGGGGTTTTTTCTTAATTAAAAAAATTTTTTTCCCCGGGTGTTTTAAAACGGCCCATCTTCAAAAAAAACGATAGGGACATGCGTTTTTTTTTAGATTGTACACTTTTCTCTTAAAACAAAAAGTTTACCAAAGACCAGAAAAATGTTTAAAGTTTTATGGGGTATCCCCCAAACCCCTCCCCCTCTTTTTAAATATATCCACCTCACTATTTGGGGGACCACAAAGTACTCAGGTGAAAAGAAAATGCGCGCTCACCCAAATAGCCGTAAACCCTTTTTAAAATAAGTTACCTGAGGTAAAAAACCCACGGGTTAAACCCCACCAAGTAGCCGGGAAAACCCTTTTTAATTTAAAAATAAGTTTCCCGAGGTTTAAAACCCAAGGGTTTTAACCCACCAAATAGCCGTAACCTTTTTCTAATTTAAATACCTGATGGGAAACCTAAAAGGGTTTAAAGGGAAACCCAAAAGCGTAACCTTTTTTAAAAATAAGTTATTTTAGGTTTAAACCACAGGGGAAAGCAGGGAAAGGTTTAATTTATAAAAAAATGAAGTGGCTTGTTACGAGAAAAATGGCCCCGGGAAAAATGTTTTGAAGGGGGAGTCGGGGGTCAGAGCTCAGTAGAACTAATAGGACTGGCAGGGGGAAAAAGGGCCAAAAAATAAGGGCCGTTTTTTTTGAGATATTCATAAACCCGGGACGTAAGGGGGGAAAATTTTGAAAAATGGGCTCCATTGCGGGTGCAATTAAAAATATTTTTAAACAGAAATAAATGTTGTAAAAAAAAGGGCACTTTAGGGCCCGGAAAAAAAATTTCAAAAAATTTATTTCCTTTTACACAGAGGGGTTAAACCCTAAAATTTCCGTCCCCTCTAGTGGAAAAAAAGGGGGAGAACCGGGCAGAGGGAGGGGAGGTAGCCAGCCCTCTGTAACGAAGAGGGAGAAAACCTCAAAGGGAAAATTAAAAAGGTGGAAGAAACAACCAGGGAGCTCCACGGTCCCCAAGAAATGCCGGCACCGGGGATATGTAGTGGTAGCTAGGATAACTAGGGTGCTGCTGGAAAAAAGTAGCTACTTTGTAGCTGGACCGACTAGCTTGGAAAAGCTAGAAAGGTTTGTTTTGTCTGTCCCCGAGGGTGATGAAGAATCCGGTGAAAACCCCAAAATGAAACAAGGATGCGAGTGAAAAGGGTCTGGCTAAAATAAAACTGTCACGACCCTTAAAAACAAAAAAAACAAATTTAACAATAAACTTCGGGTCTCAACACTAACTAAAATCCCTCGTTATTCCCCCAAAATCACCTCAGACCACTCTGCGCGTAACCCGGGGCAATATTTGGCCCAAACCCTCCGTGGGCGCGGACATTTTTTTGGGACGGGGACGGGGGACAGTTTTCAGAAAGGGGGGACCTAGCGGGGCCCCAAAATAAACAAAAGCATTTGTAATTATAAATTTTTTTTTTATTTGTCAAAAAAAAAGAAAATCGTTTTTTTTAAAAAAATATTTTTAGATCTGGGGACGTATCCAAAAAAACGTCCCCAAGTATAAAAAATTTGGGCCCCCCCCTCCCCCGATAGGCTCATTTTAAAACTGGGCGTTACCCAAAATTTTTAGATCGGGCCCCTATCCCCAAAAAAATCTCAGAGTAGAAAAAAATTTTCTTTTTAAGTGCTGAGAAAAAGCCGTTTTTTGTCCTAATTATGGGGATAAAATTTAAAACAGCATGAAAACCTCTTTATTTATAAGTGTCCCACCCAGTTGGCAGATTTTAGGGAACCCCATGACTGTACTAACCCCTTTAAAAAGGGGACCAGCAGGTGTCTTGATAATAAAAAAAGCAGCGAGTCATGGTTTCTGTACCAAAATGTAATTTCTTTGGGGCAGTGCCCCACCCGTCTTCAGATTTACAGTAAAATGCATTCATCTCATTTCAGCCCAAACAATGGATAATAAGGGTTTTTCAATAATTCTAATTTAAAAATTATAACATCTAAAAACTATTAATTAAACACCCGAGAAAAAGAATATTGAAGGTACCCATAAGCAAACCCCTTTTTGATTTAAAAAACGGAAAAAATTATTTGGAAAAAAGCATTTAGGGAAAAACTTTTAAAAATTCTTAAAAAAATTTTTCTCTCACCTCTTTGCTTTGGTTCATGGTTTCCCCCGAGGGGACTCATTTTTAAAGGGGGGACCCCCTCCTCTCTCTCCCCCGAGAGGGGGGGGGCTCGTTTTAGAGGCAGGGACCCCCTCCTCTCTTCCCCCGAGTGACTCATTGTAAGAATGACCCCCCAAAAAAGGGAAACCCCCAAAAATGTTTGGGTTTTAGTTAACAAAAGTAATTCTTTATGTGAATTGTTATCATTTATTAATTTTCTCTTACAAAACATTTTACAACAGACATATCGAAACCCGCGGGGGATTTAATGCAAAACACATGAAAATGGAAGGTTTTTGACTCTCTTTTCCATGTTAAATGTCAAAAATAATAATAAATTACTTTTGTTAAGGGAGTTATAGACGTGCAGCAACACAAGGGCCCTGTCCTTTACCTTATTTTTTTTTTTTTAAAAGGTTTTCCATTTATTATCTTTGGGAAACTGTTTTTTCTAAACGTATCTGAGAAGTAGGGGCAGAAGGGGTAAAAGGGCTTGATTGGGTCAGTGATCTAACAGAAAGGTTTTTTTTCAACCCAAATTAAATGATTTTATAAATTTTTAAAGTAGGAAAGGTATAATGGGAAAAAAAGTTTTTTTTTTGTTGTGTAAAGCAGATTTAAAGGGCAACCCAGCAAGTGGCGACTAGTCATTCAGGGCCGGTTTGGGCCCTTTTTGTTTTTTCATTTTTTTGTGGCATTATAATGTCACATAGGGGGTTAAAAAAAGATCCCCTCTACAATCGATGTTTTGTTTATATTCTATGATCCAATACACGATCTGTGCCGGGGAGTTGGCATTTTGGGGCAAATATATCGATTAACATCGTTTTAAAAAGTAATAAATCGATTTTTTTCGATACTAAAGGGAAAAAACCCCCTTTGGGTTTAAACACTTTAGACTTTATATGCAGGGGTGACATAACTTTGGGACCAGATACCAAGCGCGACAAAAATAGGAATGCGTAAGGACACTTGTGTTACTACCCGCCTTTTTCGTAAATTGACCGATCTTCTCATTAACCTTACACATTGACATTTTGGGTTGTCCCAAAAAAAAATCGGGATGGGCCCAAAAAACAAAAGACCTTAAGCAAATTCTTTGGCGTTTTTGCCAAACCCACAAAGAAACGCCAACCCGGAGCCAGAGCCGAAGAAAAAAAATTTTTTTTTGGGAAAAATGGCCTTTTAAGGGAACGAAAGAGCCACTGAAAAATGGTGCCAAAATTTGTCGCCCCAAAACCACATTAGCGACAAAACGGTGCATTTTATAAAGGCTCAAAAATATCAACCATCCTTTTTTTGACAAACATGAAAAAAAGCAAAGGGGCACCCGAATTTTTGGGCAAAACCATTGCTAAAAGCTAGCCAGAATTTAAAAGTCCCGGCACCGAGACAAAACTGAAGGAAAAAACAGCGGCAAGCTCTGTTTAAAATTTTTCTCTTTCCATAAAGCTAAACACGCACGGGCCCCCGGTTTTTCCCATTCGAGGATGTTCCCTTTTCGGAAACTTTTTGATGGATTGAGGACAACAAAAATGAACAGGAAATAGTTTACATTGTGCTTTTCCCGCAAGGAAGTTTTCTTTGGACTTTATTGGGCCCGATTAATTGGGGGCTGACCGAAAAAAACCGGCCCCAAAAAGACGGGGCTTGTTTAACTTTTGGGAGTTTTTATAAAAACCAAGGTCTTCATGGAGTCTGAAACACTGTTAAAAATATCAAGACCCATTTCCACCCTTTAAAAAGCAACGGTTCCAGTATTTTTTCAGCCCCACCGGGGTTTAATTTTTGGTAAAAGGTTTTTGAATCGATTTTTTAAATCACTGAATCGTTTTGGATCGTATCGTTTTAAATGAACCAATATCGTTTGAAACGTATCGACAAAAAGAATCGTGGTCAAACGAATTTTTTGTTAAAACGAAAGGGTTAAAAACCCCAATGTCACATATTAGTTTGCAACAATGTAAAAAAAATATACCACCCGGCAAAATTTTTTGAAAACTACTCATTTTAAAAGGGGTTTTTTTTTATTTTTACCTTTTTTTACTTTTTAGAAAATAGTGAAAACATAAAAAATGAAATAAAAACATATAGAATAATTTTTAGTAACCAAAAAAGTGTTAAAGGGAAAAAAAAATATTTTTATTATTTGATATTCTTTTAAATTTGCCACCCTTTGCCTTGATGACAGCTTTGCACACTCCCTTGGGATTCACTCCCAAAAGGACCCGTCATTAAGTGGGAGGTGGCCTTTCCTGTTTTGCATGTTATTTTGGCAATTTAAACGGTCACTATCAGTTTTCCAAAAAAAATAAAAAATATGATATCATTTAGTTAAAATAGCCGAAAAAGCAAACAGGGTTTTCTTTTTTTTTTTTTCTTGAGTAAAGCAGGGGGACTGGGTCAGGTCAAAAATTGTACTTTCAAAATCTTAGTAGCAGTCAAATCCCTGAAAACAAAAGGGCAACTACTTTCAAATCCTTTTTAATCCTAAACCTTGGGAAAAAAAATTGAAGAGAAATGATAGGCGGTTTTGGGAATCTGCTGTTGGGGCTCTGCTGTTTGGGGCTCTGCTGTCGGGCTCGCTGTTGGGCTCTGCTGTTGGGACTCTGGGTGTTTGGGACTCTTTCTGTTGGGACTCTGCTGTCGGGACTTGCTGCGGGATCTGCTGTTTGGGGCTCTTTCTGTTGGAAATCTGCTGTTTGGGGCTCTGTGTGGGACTCTGCTGTCGGAAATCTGCTGTTGGGGGGCTCTGCTGCGGGGGCTCTGCTGTCGGGGCTTGCTGTCGGGACTCTGCTTTTTGGGACTCTGCTGTCGGGACTTTTTCTGTTGGGACTCTGCTGTTGGGGGCTTCTGCTGTTGGGGGTCTGCTGTTTGGGGCTTTTTGCTGTCGGGGCTCTGCTGTCGGGGGCTCTGCGTTGGGACTCTGCTGTTGGGGCCCCTGCTTTGGGGCTTTGGTGTCGGGACTCTGCTGTCGGGACTCTGCTGTTGGGGAAACCCGCTGTCGGGGCTCTGTGTCGGGAAATCTGCTGTCCGGGGCCGCTGTTGGACTCTTCTGTTGGGGCTCTGTGGGGGGACTCTGCTTTATGTAGGCCCTGACAGTTTGTGGTCACCGTTTGTCACCGTTATAGTGCAATGAATGGATTGTTTAGTGTTGTGTTGTGGAGTGGGGTTTGTGGCATGCATTCCCCTTTATTTAGTTTTTTTGCCCCCCCAGGGTTGAATGCCTTAAAACACCACTGACCTCACTATAGCCTAGAAAGACCAGCCAAAACCCGTTCAATCATTCCCCTAAAATATAAAAAGAAAAAGTAGCAGGAGCCTAGTCCCCGATACAGGGTCGAGGTCTATACCTCACTATAAACCTACATATCCTAGTGACCGCCTAAAACCGTTAGATCAGTTCCCATAACGTTTTAGACCTCACAGTAGCAGGACGAGCTTTTTAGCCTAGGGATTGGGATTTTTCACACCATTTCAAAAGGGGGACCATCAGGGTTTTTCAGCAAAGATAAGTGATATGCTCAAACCTACTCTGACTATTGAATGTCTGAGTCGCCTAAACCCTTTTAATAGTTTTTTTTGTTTTACCTTTCCCCCACGAGAGTCCCGCCCCTTTTTTCCCAATCCAAAAACATTCATCCGACTTTCTTAAAAAAAAGTTAAACCCGGGAAAAACGGCCCCCAGTTTTTTAACAGCCATTTTGTAACTGCTTTGGGTACCCTACTTTTACGTTTTAAATGAGGAAATCACATAACTTCTTTCAGGCTGGGAAACCGCCCGTTCTTTGCAGATGAATTTTCTTTTTTAGGCGACTCATTCAACCAGTAAAAAATCAGTAAATAAAAGGGGGCAAATGGTCAAAAGTCAATCCCGATATAGCCATGTAAAACAAAAAAGAGGTGTATTTCTACAATGTTTTGGATCTTAATTTTAGCCCCCGTTTGCCCACAGCAGGAAATAATCCGCAGCAAAAAGGACATTTTAATTATTATGTTTTATTAAATTAAAGAAAAAAAAAATATTTAAAAAAAGTGGGAAATTTATCCTCTTCAGAAACCTTTTTTAAAACCTTTAAAAACTCCAAAAAACACACAAGTTTCAGTTCTCCTGAAATGGGGGATCCAAAAAAAAGACCTACATCTGTACAGAGATTATGTCTTTTTTCTAAATAAGCATTTGAGTTTTAAATAACGTTTCAACTGGGCAGCTGGCCCGTAAAACCCATGTGATTGGATGTTTTAAACCCCCCTTGAAAAGTTTCTTTTCCCCCGCTGACCTCAACCCAAATGGCCATTTTGGCCCATAGAGACTAAAAACTTAAACTCAACTGCCCAAACCACTCAAGCCATCTCGAAATGGGACACTACCATCTGGTCCATAAGGGCTAAAAAAACTATACCTCTATTTCTGGGGCCCCCACATCAAGGCCCTCTCTGAACTGTACACTACCCCTGGCCCATAGAAAAATAAAGGGGCTTACACTCTATGCTGCACACCAAAAATCAAGCCATTCTGAAAATGTACACTACCCCCTGGTCCATAGAGGGCAAAGGGGGCCCATACACTCTATGCGCCACCACAAACAAGCCATCTCTGGGAAAGTACACTACCCCTTGGGGCCCTAGAGACAAAGGACTAACACTCTATGCTGCCCCCACTCAAGCCTTCTGAAAATGCACTACCCTCGGCCCATAGAGCCCAAAGGACATACACTCTATGCTGCACCCACATCAAACCATCTCTGAACTTACACTAAAAAAACTGAACTATACGGGGATTAGACCTGTTTTATCCTGTTTTAAAAATTTATACCGGTTTCTGTATATGGGACATAAATGTATTCAAAAGGGATTCCCAAATGGACTTTTTTCTGTATATTTAACGGGATTCCCCATGTACTGTAATTTTGTATACCCAAATGTATACCCACGTACTGTAAAATTTTGAAAATTTAACTGTATATCCCTGTACTGGATATCTGTATACCAAAAGTATTCCCCCTGTACTTATATCTGTATTTACTGTATATCTGTATATTTAATGTTCCCCTGTACTGTATATCTGTTATCAACTGATTTCCCCCCTGTACTGTATATCTGTATACTTTTACTGTATTCTGTATATTTAACTGTATTCCCCCGTACTGTATACTGTAAAACCAAAAGTTCCCCCGGGACTGTATTTTCTGGATATCAAAAAATATCCACGACTGTTATCTGTATCCCAAATGTACCCACGTACTGTAATTTTGTATCTGAATGTTTCTGGATATCAACTGTCTTCCCCCTGTCGTATAAACGTATATCCTGTATTCCCACTGTACTGTATAAACTGTATACCAAAATGTATTCCCCCTGTTTCTGTTATCTGTATATTTAACCCGTATTTCCCCCTGTAAATGTTAAACTGTAAAATCAACTGTTTTTCCCCTGTACTGTATATCGTATCCAACCCGTAACCCACGTACTGTATATCTGTATATTTAAATGGATACCCCTGTATGTATATCTGATACCAACTGTATTTCCCCCGTACTGTTATTTTGTATACCAACTATTCCCACTGTACTGTATATCTGTATACTGTACCCGTAATCGGGTTTTCAACCCGATTCCCACTGTAAATTTTATATCTGTAATCAACTTTATTCCCCCTGACTGTATATCTGTATATCAAAAATGTATTTCCCCTTTTAAGTAACTGTATACCAAAGGGATTTCCCAAATGTACTGTTTTAAACTGTAATTTCCCTGTTCATTATCTTAAGCTCTTTTGTCACTCTTCCTAGTTTTTTATAATGTTTTACAGACATTTTTGTAAAATCTTCTTTTGTATTTGTCCTAAAATTTTTTCTTTTCACTATCACCATGTAGAATTATGTGTCAGATGTAGGATTTTTAATTTGATTTACCCCCCCCGCAGAATAACCCTTTTCCCCCAATGAGGAAATGAAAAATTGGGAGTGTATTTGGGGGTTTTAAAAGGGTTCTGAATTTGTAATTTCCCCTTAAAAAATGCCAAAAATTTTAGTTTTTACCCCCCCCTTTTTAAAATTGTATCAACCGCTACAAAAAGGGCCCTTTTATAATTCAAACTTCCTGTTTTCTTTTCAGGGAAAATTTTCCCCCTGTAGCAAACTGGCTCCCAAAATTTAAAACCTACATAAGTAATGCCAAAAAGTTTCTTGGGGAAAAAAATGTAATTCTGATTCTGCAAAAGGGTTAGTTTTTAATATTTAAAATAATTTTTAAAATTTACTTGCCCAGTTCATTAGCCCCTTTTGTAGATTAAAATGACACAAAAAGTCTCAGGAGAAGTAGACTGTTAGGTTGAGTGTTTTACATACATTCACTGACAAAATTAACCTAAATTAATTTCTCTAAAAACTTTTACAATCCCTTCCTTGGGATGATTTTCCCTTGTAGCCGGGAATTTACAACCCGAAAAAATGGGCAAGTCATTGGGAAAATTATGTTTGCTGAGAGAGCACCTTCCTGATGACTAGCGCTCTGTTTATTTTTATGGGTGAGCCCTGAGCTTGGGGTTTTAAAACTAACTGAAGCTAACTTTAGAAAAAACCCAATATCTAGCTTTCGTCATAGTACACCCCCCAGGTAAGTTCAGGGTTTCAGCATTTAGGCAGGCATCAAAAGGGCCCAGTTGTAGGCTACAAACCTTTGGGGGGTTTTTATTAGTTTACAAAAGCCCCGAAGGTTTTAAAAAAGTTTCATAAAAAGTTTACTCCAAAAAGTGTACAAAAGTGACCTAAAAGGGTTTTTGTTGCCAAAAAATTTTTCTACGGGGGGCCTAATGAAACCCCACCAACCTGTTTTGAGGGAATTGGGAAGTTGTTGTTTGTCTTTCCACAGTATTATTTTTTCTCTTTTTTCCCCACAACATACCTTTTTCCCGAGTGAAAAATTTAACAGTAGATTTTGAGGGAAAAAGTTGTTTCTTGTTGTTTTTTTTAAGGCCGGGTTTTTAGAAGGGCCAAATCCTATAGCCTATGAACAGTACCTCTTAGAAAAAAAAGTTCCAAAAAAGGGGCCTCTGGGGTGGGCCCCCCTAGGGGAAAAACTTTTTGGGTTTCCCCGGTTTAAAAACCCTTTTGGGTTCCAAAGTTTGAAAACCCCCTGTGGAAAGGGTTTTTTCATGGAAACCCAAAAAGGGGTTTTACCTAGGACCAAAAAGGGTTCTACAAAGGGGTTTTTCCTATGGGGACAGCAAAGAACCCTTTTTAAAATTTTTAGAAGTGTAGGAGCGTCACCCTGGGGGACAAAAGATGGAAAAAGAACGAAATTTCCCCCCCGCATCTTTTAAATTTTTAAACCAAAACATTTTTAAGGGGAGGAGGCCTATTTAAAAACACTGTTTCCCCCAAAAAATATATCAAATAAATGAATATACATAACAATTTTCATCCCAAATTTGGGAAAACACATAACAAAATCATCAAAATAATTTAAAACACATAAAAATATCATCAACTATATTTTAAAACACATAACAATTTTCATAACTTAAAGGGAAAACACATAACAAATATCATCAACTTTTAAATTTTTACAATAACAATATCATCAAATATATGAATACACCAAAAAATATCAAACAACTATATTAATACACATAACAAATCATCAAAATATATTAATACACATTTAAAAATATCAAACAACCCATATTAAAATCATAAAAATCGTGTCTTACCCTTTTTATTTTTTCCAAAAGAAGTAGGTTGGGAAAGAATTTATTCGGGGGGTGGAAAGTTTCCTTTTGTTTTTTCTGCTCATTTCCATATCAGGTTTCTACATGTTCTCTCTCCCCCCCTGTCCCCTTTTTAGCTCTTTCCCAAATTTCCTTTTGGGTACATTCTACAAATGTTGGAACTCCCCAAAATTTTTTCTGATTTAGTGTTCCAAAAAAAACATTTTGTTAAACTGGGTTTAAAATGGTTAAATTTCAGAAGACTAGTAAGCTTTTGAGTTTTTTATTTTGTTATGGGATTAAATGGGTTTTTTTTTATTTTTTCCCCTTTTCCTTTCAAATAAAACCCTTTTTTGAAAAAGAAAGCCTTTTGTAAATATGGGCAAAAATATATGGATTCATTTTATGGTAGGTTTGCAACATTATGTAAAAAAAAAGGTTGGGAAAAACTGCATCTTCCTAGGGGGGATATGTGAGAAGGAAAACAAACTGTCCTTTCCCATGTGTGCCATCCCTAACGTAATGGCCAGGTTACAAAAATGGCCCCCGTGGGGTCTTTTTTGCATCTCAATGTGAAAAAAAAACTGTTTTTCATGTTTTCATAAAGAGGGCAAAAGAGTTACTGAGCCAGAAGTCTATTTGTCAGGGGGGGAAAACCCAGGGGGATTGATTTTTAAATACCCTTGGGGTCAACTTTTATTCCAACCCCTCTTTTAAAAGCATGTGAAAAGGGAATTCAAAAAACCCAAATTTAACCTAGCCCCAAAAATTTTTTTGGGTTTTTTTCGAAATTTTTGACTCAGAGGTAGCCAAAAAATGTACTTCAAATCTATTTATACTCCCCCAAATTAACATAAGGGTTTTGGCCTTTTGTTGGGGGCCCCAAGGGTTTTCTGTACAACCAGTAAAACCTATTCCGTCTTTTAAAAAAGGCTCTCAAAGTGCTTGATGGAAGCCCAATGCCATCATCAAATGTAAATCCTTGAAAGATGAGCTCCTGAGTTTTGGGAAAAAACTGTGGCCCAAAACACCCTGCATGTTTGTATTAAATCCAAATGGTCTTTCCCCCCCCACTCAGTATTTTTGTTTAAAAAGAAAACCCCCAAAAAGTGGCAGCAGATCCCAAGGTCTGCCAAAGAGAGGTGACTGTGTATTCCCCTAAGGAAAAAAAACCTTTTTAAATCCTTTTTTCTGTGGGGAGCTTCCCATTTTCTGGAAACACTGCCCTCAGACACAATAACTGCCAAAATATCACACTTTTTAAAAAATGCTTGAAAACCCGGCAAAGGTTTAATCAGATTTGGAACCCCTGGTCCCTACTTGTGTTTCCCCCTTTCCCCTGTCCCGTTTTCCCTTTTAAATTTGTGAGGTGTGGAAACACTTTGTTGCTTTTTAATTTGAATTTTGGGTGCTTTTTTTTTTTTTATGTTGCTCTGTTTTTATGCTACGTTTTTGCTTGTCCCAAAGTTTCTATGCTGTATGCTATGTCTTTTTCTTTTGTTGTTATG